>MIQA02007134.1:0-18347 GCA_001887855.2 Sclerospora graminicola | reverse complement strand
TAAATGGCTTGTCGCAGTACATTTACCCTTTATAAGAATTGCCTCTCTTATCTAATAAGGAAGCATTACCCTTGGTACTCTTTGAAGAATAAATACAAGAGAATAAGTGGCATTGAATCCGCTACACTTGCACTTACATGTATATGTGCATATATACATTAAGTTTTTATGTTTCTACTGAGGTATAGGAACTCTTCATGAATGTCTCTACAGACATAATGCTTAGTGTTCCTGATAAAAGTAAAATATAATTCTTTTCGCCTCCATATAAGCAAGTTCTTCCTCTACCTTCACTACTTCTACGCGCAACGTGCTATCACTTCAACAAGTTATGAGCCCAAGCTCCACCTCATCCGATTTTCCTCGCCTGACCGGGTCCGACAACTTTGACGTCTGGAAGACCCGGATTCAAGCATACCTGGACGGGAAGAACTTGCTTCGATTCATTGAAGACCCCAACTACGAGCTAAACCCAGTCGTTGACGATGACGACGAGGACATGGTTTCGGACACCGACGATGATCCAGATTCGGATTCCAACTATGTTGAAGAAAATGACTCGCAGGACGAAAATGTGGAACCGGATCAAGAACTTGACGACGATGAAGAAGATTTTGTTGCATCGACCGACGTCCGCCGACTCACGATCGAGGATTCGGCAGTTCAAGATGGAAACGATGATGTATCAAAGCCTGCAACCCCTGTGCTCCCAGCTTCTGCTCAAGTTGAATCTTTTGGAACACTGAATGCCAGGAAGGTTGCCAAGGCAAGAGCAAAAGCAGCAAAAGCCAAGGCGCGAGCCAAGGCAAAGGCTAAATCCAAAACGAGAAACAAGATTCTCCTTGCTGCTGCTCAGACGCGTCGCTTGAATGCTCAAGTCAAGTCATTCTTGATGAAGACGCTTGATGATAAGCATATCAGAATTGTCAAGTGTTTCGACAAGGCTTACGATATTTTTCAAGCCATATGCGATCGATACAAGGGCACCAAGGCTTACGGTGATCCCTACGGCATTATGAACTACCTGTACAATGCTCGTTACCAGGAAGGTGATGACATGACAGAGTTCATTCTCAAGTACGAAGACGCCATGAGCGGCCTTAACACCGTACTGAACAACAGTTTCGACGATAATGTCTTCTCTGTGTTCCTCTTCAACGCGATGCCTGCATCGTGGGAGAGTGAGATGCGCATTTGGCGCGGAAACCGTGAAATATTGCCTCTTCGAGAGCTTAAGAGTAACTTGGAGTCCCATGTGACCAAGAAACTCGCGCAAGAAAGATTCGCGCTATCCCGGGGTACACCCGAAAGTATTGAAACCCAGAATGAACGTGCTCTGGTATCAACTGCTCCTGTTGCAAGTGCTCAAGCCCTTGTGGGTACGAACACTGACAGTCGACGCATATGCCAACTACCAACATCTACGGTTAAGTTCGCCGTACCCAACTTCAAGTTGCCGAGCTAACATGAGCACCCGACGCAACTCGACCAATGTCCACAACAATCGTCAGCACCCATACTCGCGTGGCACCAACCGCAATAGTAATGGGGGCAGGCGTAATTTTGGTCGGCGTGAATACGGTCAAGTCAACCGAAATTCTGGTTGTGGAAACAGCCAAGGAAATTCCGGCTACAACCCACAGCGCACCTTCAATGGAAGCAGCGATACCTACAACAATGGGAACGGTGTGTACAATGGTGGCAACAGCAATTTCAACCAAGGAAACAACGGGTACCATCAGTCCCGTCACAACAACAGCGCGATGATTGCCATTACCGCCGCCACTGTGTCGACGTTTGGTTTGACAGCCAAGATGACTTCCACGGATGTTGATCCGATCTGGACTATCGACTCTGGTTGTACGCGCCACGTGACGTATAACCAAGCGTGGTTCACGACAACAACGCCTTATACAGGCTGGATCAATGTGGGTGGGAAAAACCAAATCCCGATCCTAGCGATTGGTGATATCTCCCTCAAGGTCATTGATTCCAAGGGACGACCTCAGACGCTCATGCTGCGCAACGTCCTCTACGCACCCGAACTCAAGTTCAATTTGTTTTCGGTGCCTGCGGCTGTGAAGGAAGACTTTCGCTTCTCTTTTAATCGCATGCAATGCGCGATTAATACGAGTCAACATTTTAGCGTGAAGGCCAAAATTGCCACGCATGCCGACTTGTACCAATTCATGGCAAGTCCGAAGTCGACATCGACTAGCAACCCGACGGCTCTGATCACCCTTCATGGTAAGTCAGCCATTTTACGATTACATAAACGAATGGGCCATCCTAACTTTCGTATATTACAGGCTTTGCCTAAGAATGAAGCGATCATCGATCATGAACTCGATGGAGTAGGATCGCAACTAGATATTACATGTTCTTCATGTTCACTAGCAAAGTCACACCGTCAACCATTTAATCTAAATAAAATCGTTGAACGTGCAAAATTTCCTCTTGAAAAGGTTCATAGTGATATATGTGGTCCAATGCCGACACCAAGTCTAACCGGTTGTCGCTATTTTTAATCTTTATTGATGACTGTACGCGTTTCGCAGTCACATATATTATCAAAGTTCGTTCAGAACTATATGAATGCTATGAAGACTTTCGCCGCAAGGCACTTAACGTTTTTAGCTCTGACGTTCGGACTGTCGAATACACGTCCATTTATTATGATCCTGAAATTAAAACTCTCCAAGCTGACAATGCGAAAGAGTATGAAAAACTTGGTCGGACGCTGTGGGACAAATATGGAACCAAAACACAATTTACGATGGCATACACGCCTGAACAGAATGGCGTAGCTGAAAGAAGAATGCGCACCTATATGGAACGCGTTCGGGCTACCTTATTTGATGGAAATTTACCTAGTGAATTATGGGCTGAATGCGTTCGCCACATTACCGACCTGGTGAACATGACCCCCAGCTCTGTTACAAATAATAAAACGCCATATGAGCTTTGGTATGACAAGAAACCTTCCGTCATGAATCTCCGTGTTTTTGGATGCAAAGCTTTTGTCCACGTCCCAGAATCACATCGGGACAAGCTAGATCCGCGTGCTACTATATGCATGTACCTCGGTCTACCCGGTTTTCGATTACTTGATGTTTCCACTGGCAAGATTATTTACAGCCGTGATGTTACCTTTGATGAAACCGTATTCCCCTCCTTGGCATTTTTGCCAACAGAATCAGAATTAGATAGATCAACAAATCGATCAACAGGGCTAAAACAACCTATTAGGGATGAGACTTCCCCATATACGGATCGTATTATATTGCCTACGACACCCTATAATGTAACCCATCAGCCTACAGAATGTGCTGCATCTACACCAGCGGTTAAATCACTTCACTTGCCATCCCTGGCTGATGCTTTGCACCGAAACGAGCAAGCATATAGCTTTATTACACAACCATCCCAACGAGGCACCAAGCGCAAGTTTGATGACATAGGTAAACGAAATGACGTTCTCCTTGAAAAATCCGCTCCTCTTTTAAATGGTTCTGAGGACATTGCAGACGAACATCGTCGAGCCAATCTCATATACACCCTTCTAGCTATTCGCTATATTGCCGAGCCGCGTACATTCTGTGAAGCTATGACATCTTCTCATGCTGAAGACTGGTTCAATGCTGCTCAATCTGAGATCAAGTCCAATGATGACAACGGCACATGGACACTTGTCCCTCGACCATCGGGAAGGAAAGTACTTCGAAACCGATGGGTCTGGGTTGTCAAATACAACGGCAACGGCGAAGTAGATCGATTTAAAGCTCGATTAGTAATAAAAGGTTTTCTCCAACAGTTTGGTATTGACTACACAGAAATTTTTGCCCCTGTGCTACGAATGGAAGTCCTTCGTCTTCTTCTTACTATTGCAGCAATCCTTAACTATGAAATTCACCAAATGGATGTGAAGACTGCTTTTCTCAATGGTTTTCTTGATGAAGAAATTTATATGGAGCAACCTGAGGGATTTACAATCCCAGGAAAAGAGCATTTGGTGTGCAAGCTCAAGAAGAGCTTGTATGGACTCAAACAGGCACCGCGTGTTTGGTATCAAACCCTCGCGAAATTCCTGGAGAGCATCAAATTCCGACGTCTCATCAAAGATCGATGTGTCTTTGTCGGATCGCTCCATAATCAGACATGCTATATTGCAGTCTATGTTGACGATCTTCTGATCATCGCTCCAACACCTGCCCTCGTCACTGAAATCAAATCTGCCCTGAAGCAGAGATTCAATATGACAGATTTAGGGGAGGTGAAGTACTTGCCCGGGTGGTCCATAGAGCGAAACCGCAAAGACCGATCAATCTTCATTAACCAAGAGAAATATGCAACTAAGGTCCTGGATCGCTTTAAAAATATTGTGACGTATCCCGTCACTACACCAGTTGACCGCAACATTAAACTGTCTAGTGCCATGAGCCCTCAAACAGAAGCTGATAGAAATATGATGAAAGACATTCCATATCGCGAGGCAGTCGGCAGCCTCATGTATCTTATGATAGGCACTCGCCCTGATCTTGCGTACTACATGAGAGAAGTAAGTCAATACCTCTCCAACCCTGGAGAAGAACACTGGAAAGCAGTAGTTCGAGGTTTCAGATACCTTCATGGCACAAAAAGCCACGGACTAACTCTGGGTGGAACCATCCAGCAGACTACCCGTCAACTCACGGACAGTCTTACTGCTTTTTCAGACTCTGACTATGCGAGCTGTTCAGATACCCGACGATCAATAGGTGGTTTTGTGACAATGATCGGTAAAAGTCCGATATCGTGGCTTTCTCGAAAACACCACACTGTGGTTCTATCTACAACTGAAGCTGAGTACATTGCACTCTGTCACTGCATGCAGGAAGTAATATTTCTAAAGACCCTGCTAAGTGAACTTGGATTTCAATCCACAAAGCCAACAATAATTCACGAAGACAACCAAAGTTGTATTAAACTTGCACATAATCCTGAATTGCACGGTAGATCTAAGCATATCGATATACGCTATCACTTCGTTCAAGAAAAAGTAGAACAACAACAATTTGCTATTACATATTGCAATACAAAGGACATGATAGCCGATATTTTTACCAAGGCACTTCCAAAGCCTCAATTCATTTATTTGAGAAATAAACTTGGCGTGACAACTTGTAATAAAAAGTCGATACAAGCATACAAAATAAATAGACAATTTCCCTAAGGTTTTCCTACGCAGACTCTGTGAGGTTTTCCCTGGTATACTAACCAAATTTGACATACTTAAACAAAACGAAAAGCATGAACAACCTAAGGTTTTCCTACGCAAACTATGTGAGGTTTTCCCTGGTTGTCTAACCAAATTTGTCATACATAAACAAAATGAAAAGCTTGAACAGCCTAAGATTTTCCTACGCACACTGTGAAGTTTACAAACCAAATTCACATATTTAAACATTAAAAAAAAGGTAAATGGCAAACTTTTATTCATACTCAATGATGACTACTCCACGAAGGCTTCTTTAATGCCGCGAGCTTATCATTAAGCTCCATCTCACCTTTCCCCGTTGACTCCTCTGCGGTCTGTTTCGTAAGAGTCATTATTGCGTGGCCGAAACTATCCGAGGAGTATTTCCGATCCGGGGTGCAATGCAAGCTCGAATGAACAAGACGAGAAGCCAATCAGTGTTTGTCAAACTTAATTGGAGGTTTGACTTACTGATGCTTCTAAAACTATTTTTCAAACAATGCTATATCTAGCTCATACCCATACGGACAAATGTTAATTTAAAATTAAAAAATTACATAAATGTACTGATCCAATCTAGAGGGGCTGTTGGAGTAAATGGCTTGTACGCAGTATATTTACCCTTTATAAGAATTACCTCTCTTATCTAATAAGGAAGCATTACCCTTGGTACTCTTTGAAGAATAAACACATTAGAGAATAAGTGGCATTGCATCCGCTACACTTGCACTTATATGTGCATATATACATTAAGTGTTAATGTTTCTACTGAGGTATAGGAACTCTACCTGAATGTCTCTACAGACATAATGCTTAGTGTCCTTGATAAAAGTAAAATATAATTCTTTTTGCCTCCTTACGAGCAAGTTCTTCCTCTACCTTCTCTACTTTTACGCGCAACGTGCTATCACTTCAACACCTTCATAATAATACAGTTTAATGATTGGTGTTGGACCTTACAATTTAAGAGCATTGTCTGTACTGTATACGGGTAAATATAAAGAATTTTGTTTTAACTGTTGAAGAAATTGGAATTGTTCTTGCCAAATTAGCTTAATTTGTTCTTTACCGCACTAGGCCTGGAAAAGGGAGTACTTTACCGTCCTACGATTTGACAAACAAATTTCAATGTAAAGAATACAATTTAAAGAAACGTGCCTGAATTGGACTTTTGCCAAAATAGGGTACTTTTTCAGGTTTGTTGCCAAACTAGGACTCAAACGTCAGAATAGGGTGCTGTTTGTGAATAAAGTTCAAATGAGGGTCCCCCAAACATGTACAATCTAAAGCACCCTACTTTGGCAAAATAGCAGCTACAATAACCCTGACTTGGCATTTCTCATTGTACACTGACAGTTGAAACGGAACAGTACAGTACCTGACGTGGATCAACTTACATACATGCTCTTTTAAAGAGTACTGAACTAATGCTGGAAGAAGAGTGGATGGCGAAAAAGCTGCGTAAATCGGAACCTGAAGATTCGTTAACAGTCACGTTACATTGTAATTTGCTAATATAGATGTCCTACCTTGATTGTCTCGGTCTCCACTCATGGCATAAGCTGTGAGCCCAAGAATGGGAATACGAGGTAACTGGTTGTCTTGCTGAATCGTTTTTGTCGCGGTGTATCCATCCATCACAGGCATTTCACAGTCCATAAACATTAAGTCAAACTTGGTCGAGTTCTCAGTGTAAGCCTTCACTGCATCGCGTCCATTCACTTCCCACTGCAGTAAATGATCCGCTTCTTGAAGGAAACACTTGATCACCTCCCAATTAAACTCATTATCTTCCGCTACTAATATTCTTGCCTGCCTCGGAATCACAACCTTTGCGTTAGTTGCCGCGCTACCAGTCACTGCGCTTGCTGAGCTATCATTCGAGTTGACGTTTGATGTGTCAATTTTCGCACCTGATGAATTCATGAGCAAGTCATTCGCTGCGTAAAATAATCCCTTGGCATCACCATCATCGAGCAATCTAACGACCACCGTAAAGTAAAAATTACTGCCAACGTCGAGCTCACTATCAACACCAATTTGACCATCCATCAGCTCTGCAAGCTGCTTGCAAATGGCAAGACCCAAGCCTGATCCCGTAGGATTGTTCTGACGAGTCCGTTCTAGCTTTGTAAACAATGAAAAGAGACGCATTTTTTCCTCCGCATCCATGCCGATTCCTGTGTCAATGACTTGGAAAAGAAGCTTTTTAAAGGCTTTTTGGAGCTCCGGAGTGTACACCACACTACATGTAACAGTGATTGAGCCTTCGTTCGTGAATTTTATGGCGTTTGACAGCAGATTCAACAAGACTTGGCGCAGACGCACTACGTCTCCAATAGCAACTTTAGGCACATTGTCATCACACTTAAGTTCAAGCCTCAGTCCACGTTCTCAAACTTGAATATTTCGATTGAATAATCCAACAGTTCGTGCATCTGGAAAGGTGCAGCGGAGATTTCTAAATGCCCAGCCTCAATTTTTGACAAGTCCAAGATATCGTTGATCAGATTTAGCAAGAGCGAGCCTGACACATACGCCATGTGTACATAACGTTCCAGTGCCTTGTCCAGTGGCTGTTCTTTCAGTAATTCCAACATGCCCAAGACGCCGTTTAATGGTGTCCGCAGCTCATGACTAAATGAGGCCAAGAAGTTCACCTTAGCAGCTTCCGTGTGCTTTCGTGCTGTGTAATCTTGCCCTACACCAATGGCACCGCGAATGTTTCCGTGCATGTCTTTTTTACTTGACGCGTTCACAAGAAGTAGCAAAAAGACACCACGCTTCGTTGTCATGGGAAGTTCCATCTCACCCACATCGATGCCAATCAGCGCTTGATTTCAGCAAATGACGAACTTGTTGTCGACTTTCAGTTGGGTGATTGACGAAAGTGTGAACAATGAAAGACCTAAGACCTAACTCTATTGTAAGCTTGTAATCTCCTCATCTTCGATTCCACTCGTAATACAACCATTGTATCGATACCAAAATCGGAGCATTTCGTGTCAATCAGTCGAAATTTCATGTTCGCTTGAGCAATACGATCCGTTATATTGACCTAATACCGACAACACCAACTACTGCCATTTGATCGCTACCGAGGTGTGCGTTCAATAAAATGCTCAATGCCGAGTACCTGACGTGTAATCAGTGAAACTCAAAGTTCGCCGTCTCAACTCTTTCAATGCCTGCGCCAACACTTCAGCTACAATGGTCGGAAACTCGGGTGAGATAACGTTTCACCAATTCATCGCCCTAACTTCTCGATTCATAATTCGTTATATTCGTGCTTCCTGTCCAGATTTGACACACATTTCGCATCGACGCCGAAGATTGGAAGTCATTGGCCGTATCAATGAGTCGACTATACTCTTGCTCCTGCGCAATATGATCCGTGATATCTTGGCCAATGCCAACCATACCCATGACTTTTCCCTGTTCATTGTAACGAGGTGTAGCATTAAGCAGAATCTCAACTCGCCTGCCAGTCAGTGAAGATCCCAACTTTTAATGCCTCCAATCGTATACTTTCTACAATCGTGAATTCTAAAATATCATCGTCTTTCATTACCGAAACTGGCAATACTCGTAGATATAGTTTCGCCCTCATCTTTGTCTTAATTCCAATGGTACATAATCACGAGTCATGTGAGGAATACTTGACCTGAGCAACTCAGTTGCCGACACTGAAATCAACTCACTCTTCAACGGAAGGTCATGAACAGGATTGGTACGAGGAGTGCAAGTGGATTGATACCGAAGATAAATTGCCACTGCCAGTCAGGATACCGCGCGCTACTCCAGTTTTTTTACATGGCCGTCGCGTTGATGCCGTTAATGAGCATCGCTTCAACCATATAACTGAGTGCAGCACTTGAAAGGAACATCAAGACACCCTTGCCTTTCCACCCTTGCATACACATTTCGAAATTGTACAGTGGACACACGAGCGAGAGCATGGCAATGCCCACTGATGCCAAACAGATGCCCATTAGCACCATCGAGCTTGACTCGAGCCGCACAAGGGCACAGCCAGGTACACTTCAGCAAATGCTCCACGACCAAGCACCTTGACAAACTCGAAATCACGAGGCTCCAACGCCAGATCCTGCTGATACTTGTTCTTGAATGCCAAGTGACTCTCTTGCGTGGCATTGCCTTCACGAGCAGCGATTTCGTTGCGAGGTTTCGGTGGTTGGGACGGATTGGTCGCGGCTAAGTTTGAACCACTGCCAAGTAAGACATGAACCGGGTGGCCAATCGGTGGCAAGTGCACCGGAAGACTACCACTCGCATTGGGAGCATCAATGCGTGCACCTCGCGCCACCAACATCTTGGCGGCAACGATATCCCCTGATTCAGCTGCCATGTAAATCGCAGCATTGTCTTGGTCATCGGTCACATTCGGGTCCGCTCCGGCATCCACCAGTTCCTTCACACAACTATACATTAAACAATAACACAACAGCAAAATCCATCAATACAATATTCCACATAGAAACCGACAAGATCTCCACTTTAAAATACTTACTCCACATTTCCTGCTTGAAGAGCGACGTGCAGCGCCGTGTAGCTATCGCCCGTACGCACAGACGGGTCAGCTTCACGCGCTAGTTGTTACGCGCCGCAAGATGCTGTGCCGACGCCTGGTTGATTCCCACGCCGTTTTCATCGACCGCATTGTCAACAAGGTCGCAATCAGGTGCCAATTGCCCACTTCGGCGGCATCAAATAATTGAAATTGTTTCTTCACATCTCGTAAATCCAAAATCATCTGAGGCGCCGTGGATCGAAATTTTCCCGCGCCAACGGATGGGGCATCGATTGAGCGCCCTCCATTCATAAAAATTGATTGTTGACTTGCAGCGCCTCCAACAGCATCACATCCATCGATCCGTTGAACTTGGCATATCGACCACGCAGTGCAGGCTTTTGGTTTGACATCATCGCCCTCCCTGTAACAAAATTAAGATTAAAAATAAGCTTTTTAGGTTGAATGACTTTGAATCATTTGATACCTTACCGTTCTGTCAAGTAGAACAGCAACTAAGAGGTGAAATACCGCAGCTGCAAGGGTCTCTCATAGCTACACGCACACGACGCCTCTTGTGTGACATGCAGCCTAGCTAATTCATTGCCCCGCTCTACAGTTAAGGTATACAAGCTCGTACCGTTGTCCGGTGCGATCCCCTCCTCCCACATTACCTTCTGGCACCGAAATTAAAATAAATGAATCCCACCACCAAAATGATAAGGTACCCTATTCTGACATTCGCAAAACATGTGTACCCTCTATTGTCCCTACAGATTGTACATGTTTGGGGGACCCTCATTTGAACTTTATTCACAAACAGCACCCTATTCTGACGTTTGAGTCCTAGTTTGGCAACAAACCTGAAAAAGTACCCTATTTTGGCAAAAGTCCCCTGTATGCAGATAGGTTTCGCAAAACAGCTCCGTACCCGTACCCACATGGGAATGACGGAGCATGCAAAACATCACGTGCTTGTCATAAAAAAGACTTGAGGGAGAGTGTGTAATATGGGATAAGAAATGGTACACTGTACCAGTGTGTGTAGTATGAGAAAAAGAAGTTGGGTAATCGACGTACAACCGGCGCATGCTATCTGGGGATCCGTTTAAGCAGTTTCAGGAAATTAAAGCCATTTTGCGCTGAAAGTCGTGAAAGAAGAGATGATGTAACACAGTCACGTACCGCTTTGCGCTTTCCACATCCGCATGGCAACAATGGTTGCCTGACAACCAAACTACAGCTTCAAGCGCGTCTTCAACTTCATGGTGGCTGGAATCACTGTGGCCATGATGGTTAACCCTCATAACAATTCACTTTCTAGCTGTTTGTATGCACGGTCCATATACAGTTGCTACGTCTCCATTCATATATGTCTTTTTCGGCTCCAGTACGGATCTATCTGTGGCTGGTTGTGAGGTATCGCTATTAGTAGGCTTACGATTGAAGATAGAGAGCGAACGAGTAGCTACCGGCGTCCTCATCTCCTTCTCCAGTGGTCCATTTCGATTTGCCTCTAACACAGCAAGTTCACCATCTCTTATCTGACAGAGACATCCTATTTAGTTCACCTCACGTCCAGTGGTCCATTTTAGTCAACCCGCCGACTTTCTTGCGTTCTGTTATGGGTGGCCTCACAAGTTCGAATACTCTCGGTATGTATGTGCCTATAACGAAGGTACACGAGTTGTCATTGTATTGGGGACAATGTCGCGTGATGTAAAAATGTTTATTCCTTCTTGCTCAGATCCATGTAAATCAGGCGACGAGTATGTTGGCCAGTCCGTCCATTTCATTTGGTTAAAGCCAAATTTGATACAGTAAGATCTTACATGTGAGCTTTCTACCAATGTCTTTTTTATGACAAGCACGTGACGTTTTGCATAACATCCTCTTTGTCAGGTGTCGAGTCCGAATCCATCGGGAGACCCCATATGGTTGGGACAAAGAGAGACCGTTAGATACAGTAGCAGTCTCGCACACTAAATCAGGAACAGTGTACCGTAATAAATGAAGGTGTCACACAATGCTGCATCAACTTCTGCAAAAAAAGAGTGGAACGATTTCACCTCAAGTCTTCATTAGCCTCGTCAAAGCCAGAAGACAGCAGTGACAAATCGGAAGAAGAGAGAAGCGAGGAGGACAATTCTGAATCGGACGACGATTCGGATAGGTCATGGAGAGAGTTTTCAGAGGATGGCCAAGAAGCTATGCTTGTTGGCTGAAGCAGACGCCTGAAGTAATGAAAGCCAAATGGTATTCAACCATCACCAGCAAAGTCATCTCGTAATCACTATGAAAAGGCCGGTAAACGTGTACACTCTGTTAAAGTTTTTAAAGTTGCCTTGTGGAGTATGCAACAACTTTGAGATACATATAATCTAATTCTTATGATAAACGACAACGTCAAGTGATAGTTCGAAGCATCTTTATAGCTGATTTGTCGTGTAGTTGGTGCCGCCGGAAAAGTGTGCAGTTGCCCCTACAGCGAAAAATTTGTCTTCGTCTCAGGCTGATAGCATCCTTTTAAAAACGAGGTAGAATCAATCGACGAAAATCATAAGGAATGAAATGGATAATTCCCAACATGTAGACTGAGACCGGGGACTCATTCTCTTGACAGAAGAAACAGCATACCAACAACTTGGCGCGAGCACGCCCTTCCGAGTTGATGAAAATCGACGGAATGGAAATGACGGTAACCTAGCGAAGATTACTTAGAGGATATTTGTGCCGGTCAGTTCGACGTAAATATAGTCACCATTCTTGACAAGTCCCATCGAACGACGTAGCCTATCGTATTTCATCCAGTTCACAACCATAAGTTGATATGGATCTTTGGAAGTTGGTGCTTCTGGCAATCGAATGTACGGTAGTTCTGCTCTTGTTGTCACAAGTCGAGCTGTCAGTTGACGTAGATTCAGTCATTAAGCAGCATAATATCATTCAGATTGCCAGGGTCGATCTTAGCCCGCTTAAAACGACCGTTATAAGGGCGGTGGTACCGCTGGTACACGGGAATCATGTAAAAAACGATATATGATACAATGTGCCAGTCAAAAGTTGATGCTTGAATAGTCTATTCTCATCTGAGCCAAAAGTTTATATTCTTCAAAAACGATTACTTCATAGGTAAGTAAGCACCTATTGAAATTGACGGCCCTGGTGCTGCTTTACATGTGAAACCACAGGTTTTGATAAACGTTTGATATGTGTTACAACTGCTTTACTTTTTTTTAGTTCAAGTCTTTCTAAGCGTATATTTATTTTATTTTTGAAGTATAGCCAAGATGTAAGGCCTCCGTTTTTGGTACGGATAATTAAAGGTTCGAATCCTTAAGGGCCTATAACTCAGTTGGTTAGAGTATAAGCCTGGTACGTTGTACCTGATTTATTGTACAGGGTGTGCAAATACATCTTCCGCATACGGCCTATCTTTGTACCAACCATATGGTTGCGGGTCGCTGATTTGCCGGCTCCGTAGATTCATCCTTAGGGAAACTCTAACCCTCACCCACGGAAAATTTAACCCGCGCCCATTTTCGCACCCATCGCTAATTTAGGTTATTTGGCTGGATCTGGTTTCCGAAACGCTAAGTAGTCAGCACTGTACCTGTGAAAATGATGACTTGGCTAGCCAAACGATCAACAGATAGACGTCTGCGGCTCGTACCCTGAACTTAGTGGTGTCCCTTCGCAAACGTCTGACATGATCGTTATACGTGTGCTTTGTTCCCTGGACAAGTATTGATGAGGCCCTTATTGCCTTGACAAAAGTCGCTTATGAAGACGGATACCCAATCAAGAAGAAAAACACAAACCGATCCAAGAGAGATAGATCAGACGCACCCGAAGACGTCTTGCTTCACTCACTTCATTTGTTGCGCTCGTGCAGGAAAACCTGACAATGGTTTGTCGGCAGGGGTGAAGCCAAAACGGATGGGGCATCTGCACCAATTTCTGCGTTCTTAATGCATTTGTCACCAAGTTGTCAGCTTCGTCATTTTCTACTTTGGAGTCTACTGAATCTTTGCTTCTACTGACCCAAAATGAAACGTATAACCGTACCGTAAAGTACTGAACATCCATAAAGCTGCAACGTATTTGCCCTTGAAAACACTAACCAGTTCTCCCTAAAGCATCGTCGTCGTTGTCAAAATTCTTGTACTACCTGCGTTAAGGTCTCAAAAACGGGTCTTCACGAGACACAAACTCCATTCTTTATATTAGCGTAAGCAATCACAGCAGCGGAGATGGGCACCAAGCGTAGAGAGTTACTGGTCGCTGCAGCGAAGCAGTCGAGAAAGAAAACTTTGGAAAGGATGCCCACGACCCGTTTGAAAATGACGATAATAACCCTATTAAGTGCAATGCTTTGCAGTTCATTGTGGAAGTTGGTATGAAGAAGCACCATGTACAACGTACAGATGCTAGAATGAAATTGTGCCCCCAATTCATTGACATTGATGAGAGAATAGATATCTCGTACAAAAGTCTATTTGACATGTCATTGAATAAGTAGCACAATCACCTTCCACTAAGCAGCGATATGCAGCATAGTCAAGGGTCAATTAGCGATGGGTGCGGAAATGGGCGCGGGTTAAATTTTCCGTGGGTGAGGGTTAGAGCTTCCCTCATCCTTATCCATGTAGCCAACCTGCCAGAAAAGAGACGAAACCCTACATTCCGAGAGGGTTTGTACCTTATAAAAAATACACACTGAGCTACACAATGCATAATAACATATTAGTGGTTCTCACGAATAGAGGTAGAATAGAAGGTTGAGTGGATGGACTTGACCAATGAAAATTCATCCTCCCTATACCGTTCGTGAGGACCTCGATCCATTCTCCAAAAGTCAGAGACACAATATAAGTTTAAAGTGAATAATGTCTACAGGAGTGAGTAAACTTTAAAAACCCAACTCGCTTTTTAACCATTATGTGATTCTATTCCATTTACGTAGGCGACTTATTCCTTTTATTTTTTATCTCTTAGCTGGTACTAGTAATTGTGTGCTGTCGTTCTTTGTGCTGACCCCAGAGGCTGGGGGTTTGAAAAGAAAAGCTCATTCGACTCAGGAATAACAACCAGTTACGAGCATTCTTCTTCTGTCTTTTTGGCGAATCACATGCCAACCTACTGCATGTCTTCAGCCTCCTCTTTTTTGGATGACAGATCGAGAAGGATGAGGTGGGATGCATGATGGATCTGACCAATGACAATCCGTTATTTCTCCAGTGTCCATTATACTTAGGCCACTATTTTGTCAATCCGAAGATACGAAGGGAAAAGCCTAAACACCTGTTTTGTTTGTCCATACAAATGCTGCATTTGTATGCTATCTGAATGAAAGATTGTATTGAAACGCAACCTTTATTCACAATTGAATCATGCCCAAGGCAAAATTTGAGATTAGATTGCTACTTAAAAAATTGACGTAAACAGCAAGATCGGTACGCTATCTCAACTTTTGTCTTGGTATGATTCAATAAGTTACTTCAAAGCAGCAACTTATTGCCAAACGTTTGGATCATCCATTTCACGGGATAGGAATCAGAGCGAAAATTTTAGACACCCATGCGTAATGAGAGGATACAGGATGGGGCATCCTAACTTGCTTTTCTGTCCATAAGAGTTGGTTCATTTTCCAATTTGCCCTCGCGCTCGAATACAGACGTTTTCCAATGCAACTACCCTGGAAGACACTAACTGTTCTTGCTCTCACTGCTGGCAGCGCTTTTGGTGAAGATTTTAACGATGCAAAGCTTACAATGGCATGAAGGTACTCTCTGTCTGGGTTAATCAGAACGCTGCGAAAGACCGAGTCACCGCTGTCGGCCTCACTTATAAAAGTCAGGATAATCAATCTCCAGCGTTTGCCCATGGAAAAGGTGCGTCGCAACAAGTGAGCCTTGATGATGGCGATTTTATCAAGAGATGTATAATGTCTTCTGACGGAACGGTCGTCAACTACCTCCAATTGGATACCAACAATGGCAAACATGTTATTGCCGGTACCAAGGCGGGTAATAATGCTGATCATAGGGAGGAAGCCAAGCAAATTGGTGGTTTCACGGGTTCGCTAGTCAATGGAGAACTTACCAATCTTGGTTTTAAATGGGTGAATCTTCCTCCGCCACCGGCCTGAGATACTTTTCAAGTCCAGGAGGATTAGACTAGGCTTTGCATTTGTAAGTCGGGACAGAGAGAATACAACAACGTTTTACTCCTCGTTTGTAGTTTTCTTTTGTTGTTAAGGTGTAGCAGTTGTGGCGAAAAAACATTGCACGCTTGACGTATTGTTATGTTGGTCTGCATATCCGGCAATTTGTTAGATCTGCCTCTTGCGTATCATAATTCACTTTGAGTTCATTCAACTCGTCCAATTCATGATGTAGCAATGGCGTAGCATCTAACGACTAGTAAAGACGACCCTTGTGAGTGCTTGCTAGTAAAATAAACATCATTTTACTACGTTCTAGTTGCTTCCTGTCATGTTCTTGCTCCTCTCGTCATCCGGACATGTCTACAACAAGCGAAACCAAACATCCAACACATAGAATTACAAGCACGAGCATGAACGATTTCAACATGCTTTAGCTCTTTAAGTACAGCATTTTTCGACGAATCATGATGAACCTGTCCAACTTGCGAGAACTGAATTGTTCATTCAAGCCTGTCCATTCATTCAAGGGTCAGCTCAACTCTCGATCTTCTTTGCCGTCGCCTCTTGATTCTGGTTCCGAATCTGCTCTTTTGGACTATGTATGAGACCGTCCCTTTTTCTTGACGTCAACGATCTCAACTGTAGCATCTTTTTCTTGCTTTATAAACAGACGGAGTAGCCCATCGCGCATCTGTGCCTCAATGTACTGGCGATGGTAACGCAAACTCGGTTCTCGCTGAATTGTCGTTTCCGCCTTGTGAGCTTTATTTAATCCACTCGTCGACTTAGTAGACGACGTGACGAATGGTGCCTTGATCCCGGATAGCCCCTGCTTCGACCAGACCATCAACATGCTCGCAATTTAGCGACAAAATGCTAAAGTGTCCTTGTTTAGAGAAAACGACAGCGTGTTAGCATCACAAGAGGCGCATTAGCGTTTTAATAGGTAGCTGTCCTCTGCGACGAGTTGTCATAATACATGTAGTGAAAATAATATTTTTTATAATACATGTACAGTCACACCTCCTTAAGTAGTGCACTCATGAACCAAGAAAATTCGATTGGTCCAGATATGGAAACGTCATCTATGGGGGGTGATATTTTACTGTACTACTTGAGCTTTTGTGAAGTTACGAGTCTATATCATATACAATGATTGAGTATACAGTATGCCAAAGGTTCTTTCGCTCACATGTTTGCTTGTGCATTTTTCAGAACCAGAGACACGAAAAAAAACTCATGCTGATATTTGGTGTCAGAAGATTGCCGAAGCTCATTGCCGGAGGGGTAGATGGAGATGTACCGACGCCGTCGGGCGAGGGTCAGATCCGACAGGTACATTCTATCCGTGGACAGGAAAATATGTCAACCTGTCAAAGTCCCTTCTTTCTGAATACGAAATGCCATAGATACATTCGCAATGTAATGAGTCTAACAGAGCAACTCATAGAGGCGATACGGCTGACCAATAGCGCTAGTGGTAGCAGTAAGTACGAGAACGGCTTTACTGAATAGAAAATTCACTTTTCTTTCCACACTAGTACAGAATTGCTGCAATTGCAAAGTACGCGGGAAATGCGACTGAGCCCGAAACACTTCTACTTAGCAACTTTTTGGATGGATGACATATATTCCTCAAGCGGTTGCAGCATTTGTCAGGTGCAAGGCTTTGTGTGATTCTTTGTTAGCGATCCGCAGAAGGATAATCGTCTTCAAGATTTTCTCTAAATTAAAAGTCATCCAGCTTATTACATGTATACTTGTAGGATTATTACCGGTGCCAGAGCCCATTGTGGCTGATGGGACTTTGCCGTTCGCTTCTATATGGACGAAGTCTGTTGCGAAAGATATGCAGCTTCGGTGCCTTGGTCGTCTTCAACCATCCGGAGCAGTCAAGCTGCCATTTTGATTCAGAGCGCACGCTTGCAGGATTGTCTGCGCTGTGCGTTGTTGATGCTCTTCTTCGCACACTGGCAACTGACGACCCACTTATGATAGAAGAAGAAGGCAGATATGTGCTGACCCATACATTTAGCAAAGCAAATATTTCAATTCAAAGTTTACCTCGTCAAACGAGCTTTCAAGGTCATTTTTTGCGAAATAAGAAGACTGGTGTCATGGCTGAAGTCACGACCCTAGATTTTTTTTTGGTGATTTTGGTGACCACTTATAAAATGACTCACGTAAAGGGGGAATTCGCTCGTCCATACCAAAATACAGTGTGTTGATTGGTACAGACACTTGTGGGTTCAGATACAGGATTTGTGCCACGTAGGGGAGTTCTCATTGGGAGGTGTGACCTAAACAAATACATGTATTTTAATTTTTTTAATACATGTAGTGATCCTAAAAAAATATTTTTACTAATAAATTTAGAGAATTGCTAGGTGCACACCCCCCATTTGCTACGC
>MIQA02007131.1:0-10089 GCA_001887855.2 Sclerospora graminicola | reverse complement strand
CAATGAGAGAGAGAGATATAACGAAACCAAGAAAATGCGATCAATCCACGATCTTCCACAGTAATCCACAAACGTTATCTCCACAAAACCTTTACCAATAGTATTAACGTGTTCCAAGCACGTGCGCGTTGCGGGTGAGGTTAGATCACCTAAAAACAAACCCGTCGGGGGCCTTCCGGTAAGCCAAAATGCGTCTAAGCGCGTCTTAACCGGGAAATAGATGAGCAAGAGGGGACTAATCAACCCTGTGCTCCCAATGACCGCACACGTGGCGGAGCGACTCTTTGCTTTTGGGGGAAAATCTAAACCTGTTATTATATATGCAATGTCCTATACATGTGTACCATACATCAAACCATGCCTGACCTATACTTCGAACCTATTTACTTTGTCGCGCAGTTGCGTAACACCCTCTTGCCCATCCTGGCTGCACCTTCAAGCTGATCTGTACCGCTTCTGCCCTGATCACCACCCGACTCTTCAAAAGATCCTCGACCCATCCTGATCTTCAACAAACGACCTTGAAACCACTTGCGACCTGCTCTTCAGCACTTGTCCACTTCATATACAGTCCGACTAAACCGAGAACTTACTTGCCCTTGCATATCAACGCTGATCAGGGGCTGATCAGCCCTGATCACGATCGCCATAGTGATCGACCAAGTGATCAGGTGGTGATCAGGCCGATCAGCCCTTGATCACCTCGGGAACGCTCTGGGTCATCATCATCACAACTCAATTCATCTTCCAAACCACGCTTCCGATCTTTATACCCCGTCAGGACAACCATACAACACCGATCTCGGCTGATCAGGCCCGATCAGGCCTGATCAGGCCTTGCCACGTCATCTTCGGACAAACCATAAGTTATCATCACTCACGAACACCGATCTCGACTGATCAGACCTGATCAGGCCTTGCCACGTCATCTTCGGACCAACCAAAAGTTCACATCACTCACACAGCCTGTCACTCCACATGCCCGATCTTCATTTCTTATCTGATCTTCATTGCTCGGGCATGACAGACCGATCAGGCCGTAGCTTCGTGTCATGGTCAGCTTCAACCATTATACCATTCAGAGATCGGCTGGTCACCTGCCCTTGATACGTCATGTCACCAGTCACTCTTTTTTATTTCATCCACGTGAACTCCACTTAGTGACTGTAGTACCGATCGTGATCGTGATCTCCATCATTCCGCCAGTGTCTGGGACTGGGCTTAACGACCATACTTGGCTTATTTCTCCACGTCGTGAATATCCGTTGGCCACCACCTTTTCTTCTTAATCGTGATCAACCTTTTCCCACCCATCAACCGTCATATGTTGATGGGTGTTCTATCGTCACCAATCAACGGCCATGTGTGGTCCACTTCAGTCCCAATATTTTCCAATCGCTTCACCACAGCCGCCCCTGAGACTAACTGTAGCCGCACAACGACTGCAGTTCGACTCACTCACTTTTAAACTTCCTCTCTGGTGATCACCATGGCCGACGCAAGCCAATCTCCTCTTCCCTCTTCGTCTTCTTCGGCTGCCCGCCCGATCGCTTCTTCGTCCTCTGTCTCCAGCTCGGCTACCCCTGCGATCGCCCCGATCACGCCTTCTACGCCGATCACGACCAGCCTCATCCGTCCGACAACTACTCTCGCTTCCTATCGACCGTCTTGGAGCCTTCCTGCTCGATCTCCATCAGATCGCCCTCTTCGTTCCTTGGAGCAGCTCGCTCGCCTGATAGATGGATCGGGTCCATTCACGTTGGGGCCCGTGGAGGCTTGTCGGCTGCGATCGGAACTCCGAAGTGCAATTCCCGAGTTGGTTTCTCTGTACGATACCAACCGGGCACTTACGACTGAGTTATCCGATCGTCGGATCGCGGCTGATACCTCGGCACGTGATTCCGCTGATCTGGCTGCCCAGCTGTCGGCTCTCCGGCTAGATCATGACCGGCTTGGCAAAAATCATGACCAGCTTGACCAAGATCTGCGGGATCTGACTGATCGCTTTCAGGGTTTGACGATGGAGCGTGATCAGTTGTCGGCTGACCTCGCTGCTCTGCGACTTTCTAAGCCCTCGGACACCGTTGCCTCCTTACAGTCGCTGATCGACTCGCTGACTATTACCATCCGTGATCAGGGTACGTTCATCTCATTCACTTCTTCTGTAGTCCGTATTTGACTCTCCATGTTTATTTCCAGATGAACGTATTGAGGCAATGAAGAGTTCGATGGTCGAGATAGTAGATCATCTGCAACGCATCGATGATCAACGTCTCGACCGTGATCAGCTGGTGCACGACAAGATCCGCACTGCCGAGGATGTAGAGCGTCGGGAGATTGAGGCTCGCTTTTCGGATGAGCAGGTCCAGCTCTTGACCAAACAGCTTTCTGATTCTCGCATCGGCCGCACCGATATACAGAAGAGGTTGTGCGAGAGTCGGAAAGTGGCTGAAAATTGCCGGCACGAACTTAATCTCGCTCGGGTCAAACTTGAAACCCTAGAGCTCGATGATCGTGCCTGGCTTCAGCATAACGCTGACCTGAAAAATCTCGCGGTGCAGACCATGGATAGGTGGACCAAACCAGACACCGGTTCAGGGTCAGTTCGGACGGCCTTGCAGCGGCTTCCTGGGTTGATCAGCTCGTTTACTCCATCTGGCACACCGCCACAGTCGCCAGAGTTTTCCCCGCCTTCGCCCGCGTCCTCGGTCGCTTCTTTGCCCGTTCGTAGTGCTGATCAGCCCGTGATCAGTACTTCAAAAGCTCCTGCGTCATTTCAATCTCGTTCACCGGCGACTCCAAGATCAGCGCCTTCGGCCTCGAGTTCTGGGAAGCGTAAGCAGACCAGCTCGTCGAAGCGAAAGATGATTCCTGCCAAGCGATCACGTCTTGTGATCGACTCGGATGACGAATCGACTGATTTGGACGAGAGGACGTTGTTTGTTCTGTCCCGATCGCGCAGCACTGATCGCCGTACGCAAGCACCAAGTTATTCCGGCGTGGATTCGCTGGCCCAGGCCGTTACTTTGCTGGAGTCAGATGACGACGATGACGATGATCTCGGGGAGGAACCACCGGCTCAAGCTGATCCTGACATTCCTCCGACGGCCACTGGGTCAGCGATCGCCCCGCCGCTCAATTTTACGGGCGTTTTCATCCCGGCGGATCGATCGTCGATCGGAGAAAACGACTACAGCTACAATCCGAACCAACCGTTCATGGATCTGTATGTTGTCATGCAGGGCAAGCCGACTTCCGCTCACATGGCTACACGAAAACCTTGGAGTGGTGATCAGGTCTGGGATCTGACGCCTCGGGTTCTCGAAGTGCGGCAGAAAAGCGTCCCTCGCTTGTGGTCCCGCCCGCCAGGCTGGATCTTTCCGATCAGATCGCCGGCACCCAAGGACAAGCAGTGGCAACCAAGGTTGCTGACCAGAGGTGCTATCGAACTTATGATCGATTCGGCACCCTGGGATGTCCTCCTGACCCCCATGCCCGGGCTGACGTTTCCTGATCGCCCTTGGTTTGTCGAGTTGCAGGGACGCTTGGCTTTATATTACCAGGAGCACGTGCAAGCGATATGGGAGGCGACTCACCATTTCCCGATCACGACGGCGATGCGCAAGGACGCGTGGATCGAGCATTACCATCATGCTCGTAAGCGTCGACGCACCAAAGCCGGGGCTGCTTGGGCCACGATCTGCGATTATATCGTCGACGGAATCCTGCACGGCGAGTGTGATCTGGACGTTTTCCTGTTCCCTGGCGTCCTGCATTTACCTGTTCGTCGAGCGGGGTCGCGAGGACTCAAGGCTGACGGCGGGGATTGGTATCCCGGTTATGGGCATATAACTCCGGTCGCCACACTGCGTGATTGCTTGCTCTGGACCGATCAGCATGAACCTTGGCGAAACCAGTTTCGATCGAGTCCCATGGATCATCCAGGGTACGCGGTTTGTCGTCTGCGCGCTAAGTATGGTCCGTGATCGTCGTGATAACCAACTTTTATTTCGTTTTCCATAATCACTAATATATCACGACATTTCTTGATGATTTTCTCGTTCCACTTTCGTGTATGTTGTTCATGTCTCATTATCGCTTCCATCTTGTATGTCGATCGCTCTCATGCGTACAGGTATAATTCTTGAGTAATATATATATGTATATGCATCCGTTTCTTCCCAACCAGTCCAACCGCCCTGATCTCCACTTGCCCGATCATCATATTTGCTGATCAGTCACAATGTGTCAACCCAGGCTATTGAGATTCCTGGTTATCCTCTTCGTGGGTTTGCATCACTTCAAATCGATTCCTTCTCACCCGATCACGTTCGAATTCTCTCACTAACGCTCCACAGTTCAGATCACGCTCATCTATCCACTCGGGATCGTCATAACCCTTCCAACGAACCAAATATTCACGGTGGGTCCGGCCAAAACGGGTCTTCTTGCCTGATCGGGTATCCAAAACCTTCTCCACCTCGAATTCGTTCGGGTCCAACATTCTTTCCCAACTATCTTCGGGTAAGAGAGCCTCGTCAAAATCAAACCTTGGCTGATCATCACATGACAGCCTAGTTTTAGGCCGATCAGGGTATTCTCGGACCAGTTTCAACTTCGACAAGTGAACAATCGGGAAAATTCCATAATCAGTACCCGCGGTAATCAGCCGAGCGGCATGATCACCGATTAGTTCGGCTACACGGAACGGTCCATGCCACAGATGTGCTAACTTCTTGGCATATCCTTCTTTCACGCGATCCAAGTAAAGCCAAACTCTTGATCCTGGCTCGATATTGTGCGAATCGGCCGATCATTATTCCGATCAGCTCTTTCTTGGATAGCCCGTCGTAATCGCTCGTTGACTTGTTCCCGCGCATGTTGGTAGTGACGTTGGATTCCCATACGCCATCGACGAGCTTCGCGATCTCGACCCCGTGTGCAACCAACAGGGATCACCGACTCGATGGTAGATCGGGGGTCCCAACCATACGCCGGGTAGAATGGGGTATCTCCCCTGATCCGATCGAAAGAAGACTTCAACGCAAACACCAGTCTCTCCGCATATTCATCCCAATCTTGTCGCGCAGAGTCCGCGACATACATCTTGATAGCTCTAGTTAAAGTCTGTACCATCCGTTCGGCTTTACCATTCGCCTGTGAACGATACGCCATGGTCGCGCTCTGTTTCTGGCCGAGCATCTGATTAAATGATCGGAACACTTCGGCCATAAAACCTGGTTCACGATCATGTCTGATCACTTCACTGGCTCCAAACCGTCGAAAAACACATTCTTCGTAACTGCAAGCGACTTGTTGGGCCGTTCGTGTAGATCCCGCTTTCGCGATCACCAATCCCGTGAACAGATCAGTCCAGATCAGCAACTCTGTATTGCCCTTGAACGATTTTGGCAGGGACGGTATGTGATCCATCGCGATCACTTGGAAAGGGTAGGTCGCCTGGATATTTCCAGGTGATCTCCCCCGGATATTTGGCATCCCTTTTCCAGTTTCGCAATCCGTACATGTTCCAACAAACTTTTGTATACTTCGATATAATCCTCTCCAATGAAAATGTTTACGGATCCTGTGGTACGTTCGTCCTACGCCCTGGTGGCCACCCTCCAAACTAACATGATAATGGTGTAAGATATCAGCTTGTAAGGTCTCCGGGATCACGAGTCTGGCCGATCGGTCCAAATCCGCATCGGCCTGATCAGCTTGTACATAGTAAAACAATAGATCATTTTCGTCGATCTCGTAGTTAGACGCGATCTTGGCACAATCTTTTGCCTCACTCTGGCTCAGCTTCTCCAGATCACCCTTTAGAAACGCCTTCAAGTCACCGATCCATTTTTCCTCGTCTTGAGCCTTGAGAATTCTTTCGATCCGCATCTCTTGTACTATTTCTTCTGTCAGGCTTTTGCGAGAGGGTGATCTGTTGGGTGGTGATCTGGTTCGTGATCTCGTCGTAATCAAGATCTGGGCTGCTTCCTTTTCATTTTCCACACGGATCAGCTCAGGCAGCCTATTGATCTCCACCAGTTCTTCCAACAGCGCTTGATCAGTGACTATCGATCCGGTCTGATCACGCATAGCCATAGTTGCTAAGTGATCTGCACTCCGATTCCAATCACGTTTCACATGCAAAAGATCATGTCTTGGCCATCCACGTAAAGCTTTCATAACGCGATCATTCAGTAGTTTCAACCGCGGCGCTTTACAGTCGATCTCTCCAGTGATCTGCCGAATGACCAGGTTTGAATCTCCGCATATAATCACTCTTCCGATCTTTTGCTCTTGCAAGAGATCCAAACCTAGCAGCAGACCACGATATTCAGCCTCATTGACCGTGATACCTGGAGTATAATCTGAACCGGCCGATATAACAGTCCACTCTGGCAGTTTCCATAACAGCGCGCTATACGCCCCTACACCTTTCTTCACACTCGCTGATCCGTCGAAACTTACAACGATCAGATCTTCTTCTGAGCCGACGATCGGTGGGGGTATAGTGATCGATTCACGGGGTTGCTTCCGAGGAGCGACCTCGATCAGGGCTTCATCGACTTCTGATCGGGGCGTGATGCTGGCTGCCAGCGTCCCAAGAATTTCTTCTTCGCCCTTGGTGCACTTAATGATCTCCAAAGTCCACTGAGATAACACCGCTGCCCATCGCCCCAGTCTTCCGTCTAAACCACTCGCGGATAGTAACCATGCCAGACTAGATCGCTTGGACAATACCTTAATTGATCTAGTTACCAGCATACCATAGCGCGATTCATGTGGTCTTCTGACCCTGGCATAGTTCGATCAATCGCTGATCCAGTCTTGAAATCCGTTTCGGTAGCTTCAACTTCGTGATCAGTCTAAATTGGTGATCCTCCCATCCGATCACGTTCTCGTAGCGCATGATAATCAACTTCCTTCAATTCATAAAGTATCGCGGCGTAAATCGAGAAGTCCTCGATAAATCTGCTATAATAATTCAGTGATCCGAGGAAGGATTGCATGGCCTTCAACGATCGGGGAAAGGTAAGTTGCTGAGAGCGGCTAGATCTTTCGGATTTGCTTCCAAACCTTGGATCGATACGTTATGGCCGAGGTAAGCGACCTTGGGTTGACCCCAGAAACCCTTGACCACACTGATCGACAAATTCCAGCGCTCGCAGGTGTCTAGGAGTCGTTCGACCTTATCGCATAGCATATCCCAGGATGTTGCCGTGACCAAAATATCATCTATGTATGATCGCCTTCCCAATACTGATCGGCCCTGATCTTGGTCTGGCTCACCTTCCGTAAACACATCATGTAGATCAGTGGCTTCCCGATCAGCACTGATCTGGAAATACCCATAGAGAGCATTGTCGATCAGCCTCTGGTAGATCTGTGGGGCGTTCTTTAATCCAAACGACATCCGATTCCATTCAAAAAGTCCAAAAGGTGTAACGAAAGCCGAGATCTCGCGAGCGCGATCAGTCATCGAAACCACCCAGAAACCACTAGCCATATCCAGCGAACAAAACCATAAAACTTTATCCAGATCTTCTAATAAGTCATTGATGAGGGGCATCGGGTAGACCATCAACTTCTTGAGGCGATTCACCATTCTGTAGTCGATACACAATCGAATATCAACCCCATTCTTCTTAATCACAATCACGATCGGTGATGCCCACTGCGATGTTGATGGTCGGATGATCTTTGTACTCAGCAAACCTTTGATCAAATCGGATAACTTTTCCCGGTATTGAGGTGCAACTTTACGACAACGCTGAGCGATCGGTCTTGCATTTCCCACGTCTATATCACAGACAGCTCCGAATGCGGCTAGGGGTAGGGCGTTACCTTTCCCCATCAGTAAGTGACGCCTCTTCCAGATGATCTTCTTTAGCTGATCGATCTGCTCGGGCGTGTTCACTTCGGAATCACCGACTTGTAAATCTTCCATGGTGACTTCTGGCATATTGGGCGATACTTCCGGTAACACGGCCATCTGCTTCTCGATACCTTCAATATACTGATCGCCACCTTCGTGTATACACACTTGCTCGTCCACCTGATCTACCTTTTTCTGATCGGCATCATCTTAAATCGCCCCTTGTACGTCACTCGACTGATGGTTTACTTCGGATTCACCCTCCTCTGTAATGAATTCAGCTGGTTCATCCTCCTTTTCTTCCTCATGATCGTGCTTGGACTCTTCACTGTCCTTTCCGCTAGCTGGGTCCGTTGTTTTCGGTGAGCCGGGCCTAATTATACTCAATATCTGTGGACCTTCTTTGACCTGGCCTTCCCCTGTTGCTTCGATCGGTGGCCTCCTGATCAGCAGCTTCGTCGGCGTAGAATACTCCGGCTTCTCGACCATAGGTGAGGTATCTTCATCCGCTACATCTTCATCACTGATCATGTCCGTGGTGGCTTGGTAAGCCAGATTCTGCCATTCAATGTATTTTCGTGATCCCACTGAGACATATCCGATCTGTCGAGGTACTTTCCCTTCAGGTAACCACATCCCTAAGATCATGTCTTCGTGGACGATCAGCGGCTGATCGGATATATTCGTGACCCTGATGTAACTTGATCTGCCGATACCTTTAACGAACGTTGGTACTCATCGCTCACCACGGGCTAACCACAATTTCTGTTGCCGATCACTCGACCCAATCATGACATCGACTGATCGGGACACCCCAATATTCTCGTACTGACCCATTTTTAACATCCGTACATGGGTACCATATAAAGGTCGTCGGCCAGATAACTGAATCTGCACTTCGTCCGGCAGAGTCAGAGTTCCATGAGATAGGTCAAGTCGTATACCGGCTGGTACCATAAAATCCATCCCCAATATCGCGTCTTGACCGGCTAGCCGGCCAACCCAAGCATTAAAATAGTAGACCAGGGATCCTGCCAGGGTGATCTTCACACGTGATCGTCCTTCCGTCATATATGAACTCTCGCCAATCCCAACACATTCTTGTCTCTGGGTACTGTCTATACGACATCCCACCTTACGAGCAAAGGCGGAGTCGATGATCGAGACTTCCGCCCCAGAGTCAAATAAAATAGTGGCTTTTTCATTGTTGATCTTTCCATTAGCTTTAGCCTGTTTAAACCACTTGTCGGGGGAGTGATACTTCCAGTATCCTCGGGATTCACCGGGCAGTAGATCCAACTCCATGATCACGTCCGATCGGGAATATTCATCCACTCTGAGACTGTAGATCGGGCACCGATCGATGCAATTTGAATTAGAACATGTATTGTCGGTTATCTTCTTTCCTCAAAGTTATCTCCGCTACCGACATATGCATAAATGCAGAACATAGATCGCTCGGCTCGAACCATATTCCAACCTGGCGAGCGATCTAGTTTAACATCTTCTCAACATCTGGTGGAAGCATACCAGCATGTTTAGTCGGCACATACCACTTGCGCATCAGATTAAAAAATTCTTCAATAGGGCAGTCGCCGGTTCATGAAGCTTCCCACAGGTCTTGCATATGAAAAAACAATGATCAGAAGTGTGACCTTTACGATCACATTTTCCCACGTAATTCTTTTCCAACAATCACGATCTCCATGTTTGTTCGACCCACAATGCACACATTTCTTACGAGATCGGTCCTGATCAGGTTGGATACCACCAGGTTTCCGTCCGTCCATGCCATTAGTCGATGATCGCGGGCGATACACTGGTTTCGTCGTACTGTTCCTCGTCCGAGCTCAGACTTGACTGACCATTTCCTCTTCCGAACCTAAACTGTCTGATTCCTTCGTGATCATCCGAATTGATCTGGCTGGTCGTGCTGCCGGTATCTTGCCCTGATCAGGGTGTGGCTTTGACCGGTACCGGATCGATCCTACCTCGACCTTGGGCTGTCGGCTTTTGGCTCGCTGCAGCGTCCTCAGAGTCAGTTCCAGTTGCTCTGAGTCCTTTATACGGAGCAGGGTTAGCTGATCGGCCAGATCGCGATTATCCAGAGTCCCAATGAAGTGTTCGACATGTTCACGGGCTATGTCCGGGTGCCGTGGGTCCTTGATCGGCATTTTCGCGCGTAGACCAGCAACATTCAACCGATGTAA
>MIQA02007130.1:0-15058 GCA_001887855.2 Sclerospora graminicola | reverse complement strand
TTAGCGTAGATGATGACCACCGGAGTCTTATCAACATCGAAATGTTTCAGGACCGGTGTGGTCGCCATCTTCGCCTTTAGCATGCCAAAAGCCACCATCGCTCGGGTCATATGGTCGTCCGGGCCGGCCGCGCCGGGGTCCGGCGGCCGGTCGCTTGTCTGGGCAGACAAGGGCGCTTCCCCATTGGCTGAACTATCCGAAAAGGGCGCTTCCTCATTGGCTGAAATACTCGACAAGGGCGCTTCCCCATTGGCTGAACTACCCGAAAAGGGCGCTTCCTCATTGGCTGAAATTGCCAGCCCGGCCCGCGTCTCCGCTTGCCTATCCTGCTCTCTCAGCTTATGGTAATCCACCTCCCGCAACTCGTACAAGACCGCCGCATAGACTGCAAAATCCTCGATGAACCGACTGTAATAATTCAGGCTGCCCAAAAAGGATTGCATAGCCTTTAGGGATCGCGGGAAAGGCAGATTACTCAAGGACTCCAAATCCTTCGGGTTAGCCTCCAACCCGGCAATCGACACTTGATGACCCAGATAGGTTACCTTAGTCTTTCCCCAGAAACTCTTAACCACACTAATCGAAAGATTCCACTTTTCACACGTAACCATCAGTTTCTCCACTTTGTCACACAATAAATCCCAGGTAGTTGCCGTAACGAGAATGTCATCAGTGTAAGACCGCCGCCCCAAAACTGAGGGTTTTGGGTCGGGGTCCGGGTCACCTTCGGCAAACACATCTCCGACCAGGGCCGGATCTTGATCCGCCTTGATCTTGAAGTGT
Source organism: Sclerospora graminicola (assembly GCA_001887855.2). Lineage (NCBI taxonomy): Eukaryota > Oomycota > Peronosporomycetes > Peronosporales > Peronosporaceae > Sclerospora > Sclerospora graminicola. The sequence goes on along the minus strand of MIQA02007130.1, from coordinate 14,275 downwards.
CCGTACAGCGCGTTATCTATCAACCGTTGATAAATCTGCGGAGCATTCTTCAGACCGAACGGCATCCGGTTCCACTCGAACAACCCGAAAGGCGTCACGAATGCAGAGATCTCCCGTGCACGATCGGTCATAGAGACCACCCAGAATCCACTGGCCATGTCCAATGAGCAATACCACAAGACTTTATCCAGGTCCTCCAGCAGGTCGTTTATCAGCGGCATCGGATAAATCATCAGCTTAGTCAGCCGGCTCACCAGCCGGTAATCGATGCACAACCTTATATCCACCCCATTCTTCTTAATGATAATTACGATGGGCGAAGCCCATGGCGAGGTGGACGGCTGAATTATCTTGGTGGCTAGCAAACCCTTGATGAGCTCTGACAGCTTTTCCCGATATTGGGGGGCGACTCTTCGGCATCTCTGTGCTACCGGCTTGGCACCTCCCACATCGATATCACAAACCGCCCCATGGGCAGCCGGAGGAAGTGCGTTCCCTGGTCCAATCAACAGATGCGGTCTTTTCCATATAATATCCTTCAATCTGCTGATCTCCTCCGGGGTGTTCACATCCGGGTCTCCCACTTGTAGATCGTCGATAGTGACTGCTGGGGGGCATGGGGTCACCTCAGGTAACACCGCCATCTGTTCTTCCATGCCTTCAACATATAGTTCGCCCCCTTCATGAATGCAGACTTGATCGGCTTCGGCCGCTTCCGAATTCTGCTCGGCCGGCTGGGCAAATCTGCATTCGGCTATTTCCGAATTCTGCTCGGCCGGCTGGGCCGATCCGCATTCACTTCGGTCGTCACAACCGTCATCGGGGCTGACCGTATATGCAACTCTGTTTGGTCCTTTCTCCCGACTCTGTCGTTCGTCCGTCTCCCTCCGAGTGGGCAAAACCAGTTCCGCGATCGGGGCGTAGCTTCGGTCAATACGTTCAGCCTGATCCGGCGACGGCCGGTTCCGCGTCAATATTTTAGTAGGGGTCCGGTACTCAGGCTTATCCACCATCGGAGTCTGGTCCTCTTCTAACTCTTCCTCTTCGCTGACCAGATCGGTGGTTGCCTGAAAAGCCAGGTTTTGCCACTCGATATAGCGTCTTGAGCCAACAGTGACATAGCCCGGCCGGCGGGGCACTTTATCCTCGGCCAGCCACATCCCAATAATCACATCTTCATGCAAGGTGAGGGGTTTTTCAGAGATGTTGGTCACGCTTATGAAGTTGAGGTGTCCACTCCCTTTAACCACAGATGGTACCCAGCACTCGCCCCTTGTCAGCCATAACTTACTCCGTCGGTCGTGCGGCCGTAACATTACTTCCACCGCCTTTCCCACAGGCACCGTTACAAACTGACCTAGCTTGAGGAACTGGACGTAGGCGCCATATAAGGGCCGCCGGCCGGCCAGCTGGATCTGTACCTCATCCGGCAACGTCAATGTTCCATGCGATAAGTCCAGCCGTATACCGGCCGGGACCATAAAATCCATGCCCAAAATTGCATCCTGCCCGGCAAGCTTGCCTACCCAGGCGGTAAAATAATATACCAACGACCCAGCTAACGTAATCTTGACTCTTGTCCTTCCTTGGGTCATGTATGAGCTTTCTCCAATGCCTATACATTCCTGCCGCTTCGTCTCGTCTATCTCACACCCCACCTTACGAGCAAAGGTGGTGTCTACGATAGACACTTCTGCGCCAGAATCGAACAACATGGTCGCTTTCTGGTTATTGATTTTCCCATCCGCCTTGGCCTGCTTGAACCATTTATCCGGCGAGTGATACTTCCAATAACCTCGCGACTCGCCAGGTAACAAGTTCAATTCCATTCGCACTTCAGACCGGGAGTACTCATCCGTCCGTATACTGCTCACCAGGAAGGGGTCAGCCGTACCGGCCGGGGACCGGGTGACGTAATCGTCAAACTTACATGTATTGTCGGTTATGCTTTGCTTTGCTTCTTGATTATCCTCCTTACCGACATATGCATAGATACTAACACTAGACCGCTCGGCTCGAACCAGATTCCAACCTGGCGAGCATCTAGTTTAACATCTTTTCCGCTCCTGGCGGTAGCATTCCAGCATGCTTGGTCGGGACGTAACACTTCTTCAACAGGTTGTAAAATTCTTCCATTGGGCACAGTCCCGCCTCATGCACCTCTCCGCAAGCCTTACACGTGAACAGGCAGTGTTCCGCCGGGTGTCCTTTCCTCTCGCACTTCTTGCACGTCAGCCGCTTCCAGCAGCTCCGGTCGTCATGCTTGATGGACCCACAGTGGGTACACTTGCGCTTAGGGTAATCCTGGTCAGCTCGAGCCGGAAAACTCTTCGACTGACCAGAATCAGCTGGTAGCCTGGACGGCCGACTGGCTTCTGCCGAGAAAAGGTACCGATACTGTTCCTCCTCAGACTCGCCCCCAGATCGCTGATACTCCTCTTCCGAGCTAGTCGCGTTTGACTCTCGGGCGACCATGCGGACGGCTCGGGCCGTCCTGGTAGATGGCGGCCGGTCTCCTTGATCCGCGTTAAATCAGGACTTGAAACGGCCGGTTCCAACTGCCGCCTTGGGGCCTTGCTTCTTCGCCCTTAGGTACGTGCGCAACGTCACTTCCAGCTCCGTCGTATTCTTCAACCGCAGTAACGCCAGCTGGTCTGCCAGCTCCCGATCGTCCAACGTGCTGATGAAAAGTTCCACGTGTTCACGGGCAGCTTCTGACCGGCTGGTATCTTCTTTAACGGGAATACCCGCTCTCATGCCAGCGACATTCAAACGATGGAGATACTCCAGGGGGGTCTCATCCGGTCGCTTCTTGGAGTGGAAATATTGTCGCGCCGCTGACATTCCAGCTCCGCAGTATTGCTCCTCGAACGCACCGGCCAATCCCCTCCAATTTCCTCGGGTTTCCCGGCTGAGCTGTTGGATCCAGTGTTTCGCTGGTCCCTTCATCAGATCCCCGAAGATCAGGCATTTCTCATTGTCCGACGTTCGGTCTCTGAGAAATGCCGACTTCGTCTTGCTCAACCATCCTCGGGCCTGGTCCATGTCCGCGTCGCGTCCGGTGAAGTCTTTCAGCTCGGACGTGGCCGACATTCGCACCCTCGTGATCGCTCCTGAATCCGCGTCAAACGCTTGGGCCGAAGCCATATGGGCTTGGCGGGACATCCCCAGATCCAGGTCATCCGGATCGTAATGGTACTTGACCGACCTGACGGATTCCATATCCACGTCGCTGAGAGACAGCTTCCTGTTCGTTGGCCGACGTCCGGTCCGGCGACCTGTCTGACGGCTCGGCGGGGCGGCACGGGGTTCACTTTGCTTGGACCGCACCGACTCCATATCTTCATCACTCGGCTCCCTCGCATAGTACTGGACTGGTTCGGGGGCCTGTGTTCCACGACGAGCAGGCTGGTCCGGTGACTTCGGACTGCCGCGGCTGGCGCTCAGCCGACGTTGCTCTTCCAAATATCGCTCCATCATCGCCGAGAACATGTTTTGCAGGTGATCCGGCACCTGAGGAGCGACTTGAGGGGCGACTTGAGGGGCGGCTTGAGGGGCGACCTGAGGGGCGGCCGGGCTGCCAGATTGGCATTCCTTCTTAACCCGTCCATCCGCGTCTTCGTCTTCCTCTTTCGGTTCTGGATCCGCCGTCGCTGTCCGCCAGGCCTGTACGCTGTACTGGCCGGCGTTCTTCCGCTCGGGCGTACCCGGATCCTCACGTCCTCCAAGTCTCATGGCTGTCGCCACACGCGCTGCTTCCCTTGGGCCAAGCGTCATGCGGGTGATACCCACTGATGAATCAGATGAGTCTGCTTCCGAAGGGGCAGACTCGTACTGCGAAGAGCCTGAGTGTATCCCGGCCGGTTTGCTTGTCGCCGGCGGCGTGGACGGCGCCACTCCAGTCGTAGCTGTCATCTTTTTCGACGGCGGCGAGCAACCCACTAGCGGTACCAAGTGGTCGTGCAGGGCGCTGGACGCTTCCTTCAACTTGTCCATCTTCAGATCAAACAACTCGTTCGGATCAAACACGCCGGTGTTAATGCCGGCTTGTTTGAGTTGGTCGAATAGTCCTCTAATGAGGGACACGTGGCCGTCTGAGAGAGTTGGGGGAGAGACGGGACCTTTCAATCCGCCTATGATCTTCGGCCGTATTATTTTTAGTACCTTATCCGTCCGCAAGAATTGCCCCAACTCGTGAAGATGGAAAGCACGCTCCAAGTCGACATCCGTCGATAGGCCGTCCTGCTTCTCTTCTTCCTCTTCGAATCGCGGTTTGCCTTTGTAAGTCGAATAATCCAATTCCTGCCAATCCGGTTTCTTTAGGGGTAGGGGGGCCAGATCGCGACTTGGTCCCGATCCGGCCGGCTTCCCACTCCGGTCGTATCCGACTTCCGTTTTTTCTTCCTTTATCTTTTCTTTTATATCCAAAATATGCATTCGTTCGTTAGGATCATGGTCGGAACCATGATCCTTCCTCGGACTATGGTGACTTGCACCATAGTCCGATCCGGCTCCATCCGTGTAGCGGCCGGCACTGCAGTAAGTAGTACCGTAATCCGCCCCCCGGCGGAGCCTCTAGGGGAGTAACTTCTTCTTTAATGTCAACCTCGAACTCCCCCAATCCGAGGCGACCATCGCATCCTTCCATCTTCAGCAGCATTGGGGCGATATGCCTTCCCCCAATGCACCCGACACAACATCGTCAACAAATTTGACAGGTTTAGGTCTTTCGCCCGCTAGGGACTCGCGGTGATATCCAGGGTCACCAAGAGATCCGAGCACGCGCACCATTGTGGTGTAGTCGCTCTCAGAAAATTTTCCTGAGACGCGAACACCCACGGGGGTCCCAGACGACTGACTACCGGAGGGGGTACTCCGTCCATCCGATTCATGATCCGATCCGGCTTGAGGCCGGCTGGATCGGTCGCTTCCATCCGCTTGATCGCGACTGCTCGAATGTTGCATGTTAAAAGCTCACCTTGTGTACACGTCAGTACTGGGTGGTTAGCTCTCTTGATGGACCCTAGGGCGAAAAGTGTAAATCCGTCCAATAGGGAGATGAAGTGTAGGACTAGGGTAGCTCCTGGGCGGAAATCGTCACCGGGGAGCTCGTTGGGTAATATACTTGAACTTTGTATAGTGCCGGCTGGGCCGAGAATGGTCGATCGGCCAGCTAAACCAATAGGACACTTGAAGTTTGTATAGTACCGGCTGGACCGAGAATAATCGATCGGCCAGCTAAACCAATAACAATGAAGGGCGAATCAAAATGTGTATCCACAGAAGGCCAAATGTCACCACTTCCCAATACTTAATACCGTGTTCAAAACACGGGCAACTTGAGGTGAGTATACGAAGTCGCCGCGACTCCCGGTCAGGGGACTTCCGGTGGGTTAACTTAACCTTCCCCGGGCAAACCAATAACAGCAAGAGGGGACCTTGTTAGCCCTCTGCCGTGAACAATAAAAGCGACTTGTGTCTAAGAAAGCGAAACGTATACTGATTTATCCTATGTCCAATACTCCCTTTGTGTAACCTACCTCAAATAACACGCCTGACCAGTCATGTATCTTACCCACGCAACCCGGCTAACTCCGACTCTGTGTACCGGTACGGCCGGTGTACCAACCCCAAATGGTACCCACCCGGCCGGTACACTAACCCCAAATGGTACCAACCCGGCCGGTACACTGAACCCATATGGTACCAGTTCGAATGGTACATGGTACCCGACCGGCTCGGCCGGATAGCCACCCATCCGCGCCCCTCGGCCGCCGACGCTAGCAGTCCCTTGGAAGCCCTTCCTACGATCCCGGTGCATACTCTTTCCACTAGAACAATCCTCTTCTTCCGGGCTCCTTCCACTCCATCCTTACGAACAGTCCGCCATCTTGGCCGTCCGCCATCCGCGCCTCGGCCGTCAAACCTCCCTAGTCCTGCCGTCTGCCCAGCCCGCTTATCCGGCTATCCTCGCCCCTTGTCAGGTCTGCCGACGTGGTTTCTAGCCTGGCGCCACCTGGCCGCTGGTAGACCTCATCGGCGGCGACCATCCGGCGCCTACACCCTTGGCCCTCATTTCCACCAATCAGGATGCGCCCTTTGGAGAGTGCCTTACATTATTTTATAAGTCACTTCACCACACGAGCACCTCGAAAATCCCCACTAGACTTACAACGAGAGATCGAAAATCTTTAATTGGAGGCACTTTCCCATCAGTCCTTGAAAAAAAGGAAAAATGGGACTTGAACCCTTAACAATAATTTTGGAGACACCTCCTTTTATTTCAGTTGTTAAAGCCTTTTTGCTCTTGTTCACCAAAAATAATAAATATCTTTTTTTTCGATATTAATAATTAAACATTACAGTATCCGCTCTCACTTCTGAAAATATTTTCTTTCCAAACTCGGTACAATTAAAAATAGAAGTTTTCGAAGATGGCATCAGCTCGTCTATTCATGTTTACCTCTTCTGTGGTACTCACTCTTTTATTGGTTGGTAAACATTTGATAAATCAAACTGTGTCTATCACTCTAGGTCAAATAGCACAGTATTCGGTAAACGATCTGGTGGCGAAAGCGAAGGAGACCGGAGTAAGCGAGAAAAAGCGTTACTTTAAGATCCAACCAACGTATCGCTGCTCGATTCAACCTAAGCATAGTCTGTATTTTACTCACATGCGTCAACTGGCTTCAGTGTGCGTCTTAATTATCTCCCAAACACAAATGCGCGATGATCTGGTTAATTAGATGTTAACTTCAGAAATGGTACATATTTGTCCGCTGGTCGTTTTACAATTTGATCCTTCTAAAAATGGATATGCCTATAATAAATAGCATAATTATCAATAATAATTGCTTTTATTTTTGATAATAGTTATTATAAATTATTATTATTATTTACTACAAAATAATAAATATCAAATGATTTTTTCACGTAAGTCCAAAATTATTGTTAATCCCATTTTCCTGTTTTTAATGTATAAATCTAATATTAATTAGCTTTAAGTTTAACATTAAATTTGTATTAAAATTCTTTTTTAATCATATTATTAAATATTATTAAAATATCACATTAAAAAATTATGAAAAAATAATAAATTAAAATAAAAATTGATCATATATAAATTTTCATGCCCTTAGGAATTTGTAAGTGTATTTCATACTCTCCCTTAGTGGGAGCTTTGGGGTATGCGCTCGGCATATCGCCATCCTTCCAGATTAAAGCCATGATCAATATGCTCTTTATACTGCTTAAATCCATCACCGTTAAAAATATAGCAAAGTAATCCTCACCACAAATTTGTCGGTCACCGCGACCAATCTCGCTCTCTAACGCTCAATTTTTCCGTCGGACTTGAGTTTAGTCTTGTAGACCCACTTCGTGGGCAAAGATTTCTTATCGGGACCCTTTCGGATGGCTTTTCAAGTCCCGAGCTCCTCCGGTGCCTGTAATTCTTCCTTCTAAGCCACTGTCCACTTGTCAGACTGAGGTCCTCGAATTAACTCGTAGGATCCAAAACCTTAGTCGTAATCTTACCAACCGAAATACCTGCATCCATGACAGCGAAATCTACCAATAGGTTCCGTTCATCATTACCTTTTTCAGGCTGCTTTTCTTGACCATCGAGGCTTGTCTTTCCATCCTGTCGGGATTTCTATGGGTTTTGTTAGAACGGCAGCCTTGGGCGTTTCTTGATCACATGTCCAGATTTTCTTGAAGCACTAGTTTTTACCACTTCTTTGTTTTTCGCCATGCTGTTCGAAACCTCATGAAACATGTCGCAATGGAGAGAATCAAGATGTGTTTTTCAACATCTTGATTCTCTCCGAAACTTGTAGAATTATTGTGACCTTCTTGTTCGCTTCTTTACTTAGTGTCTCTATCTGTGTCACGTGCCGGGTAGCTGTGACAACCCGGTCTTTTAATAACAAATCTTGAAACCTTTATTTTCGTCGTGTTTCCAAAAATCAACGCCCGTTCTGCATGCCGAGCCAAGTATTTTTTCGTGGATCTCTCCATACCATGCACGGTGGTCCAAACACCACGATATCGCTGACCATGGTGGATTTCCCAGTTCGCAATTTTTTAATTGGAGGTGTCGCTTCAGGATTTGACCTGGTGGAACTGCGGTTTAGTATATAAGTCGCATGCATAGCCACCTCCGTCCAGTAATGACACTCCGGAACCGAAAATCATGCACCAAACTATATTAAACTGGTTCCGTTCATACGTTCCGCCTTCCCGTTGGAAGCCGGATTACCGGCCTCTGTGAGCTGCCTGCGTATGCCCGTTTTCTTGCAAAACCGGTCAATCAACGTTTCGGAGCTCATCATCTCCACCTGTACACAAAATATGAACCTGCAACCAAATTTATTTTCAAACCAGCATAAAAAATGCTTGAACATTTTTTGCCACACGAGCTTTAGTCATTGCAGCAGAAAAGCGTTCATAGTTGGAGAAATTGTCCTCAAAAACAACTAGGGAACCATTTCCTCGTCTGTCTCGTGGGGTGATGGGACGCTGCATATCACCCCACCTACCCTATCAATGAGGGCGTTACTTCCAGAGTCCTTCTCTGGTTGCGTCGATCTTTGTGCTTTTCCTTCCGCGCAGGTCAGGCAATTTAGACGTAAGTGGTCCGTACTTCATATGCCTGACCTGGGGTCTTTTGCCAATTATTCCACTGCCTCGTATGCCAAATAGCCACGGCGAGCATGAAAATAATGCAGTGTCCATTCCTGGCCATCGTCTTGCACTGCATTAGACGCGAGACTCATGACCATATTAGAAAAATCCCTCGATACATTTGCCGATCTATTAGCGTACAAATGCGCAACAAAATTGATCCAAATACTTCAATCGAAAACAAAACTTTGTTTTGTATGATCAATTCCATCAATTTCCCATTTATCACTAAGAATGCAACCTTTCATGCACAAAGAGATCTTTTTTTCCAATTTTGGAGCAACAAATACTTCTGTCAGGGTGAGCATGGTTTATGTACTGGCAGTAGACTGCCATCTTAACGTAACCTGCCCGACCTTGGTAACTTCCAGTCTCCCACCATCATGAAGAGGCAGGGCCTACTCATTCGCAAATTATTCTGCGTTTTCCATCATCTTTTCATCCGAAACAAGATACCGCTTTCGATAATCCAAAGATCTTCATCAAGATCTGCTAGATTTTCATTTTTTCTATTTGTGACATGTCCCTTTAAACAGTGGCCAGGGCATAACGTTGGTCGAACATCGTGTTGCTTGACGACCCTTTCTTTCGCCCCTTTTAAAATTCCTTCTGTGTCCTTGTTGGGGACATTTTATGTGCATGTGTCCTTCACTTCCACATTTGTAACATAACTTCTTCCTCCTCGTTTGCTCCACAGAGATGACCATATTATTTCCAGGTCTTCTGATCTTTTGGGAGCCGTCATCAAGTTCCTGTTCCCATGTAACCAGCTCTTGCGCACTCATAATGTGGTCTTGCCTCTGTGGGTTATATCGAACCATCAAAGCAATTTTCAGGCTTGGAGATACGTATTTAACCATGTCTTCCATAATCCATCGCTCACCTGATTCACTCTCCTTTGCCAGAGTCAACAAGTACAGAAAATGTTCTGTCCATGTCGCTTTCGATCTTACTCTGCCGCAAACAACGTAGCCGTTTGATGATGCGTAATACTTACTTTAAACGCGTTCAAAATTTGCTTCAGAGCAAAGTATCATGTGCCTATGTTTGCCTGAAAGTAGCTCAGCGCTACTCCCTCCAATGATCACCCAGTTTATTCACTTTTTGGCGTTCATTCCATACAAAACAAGATGATAGTTCTGCAACTTTGATCGCTTCAATAAACAGGTAGGCCCATTTCTTAAAACCTGAGCCAAGTCCAGGATAAAGCTCTGCACCCAAAAAAATGGATCGCTAATTTGGGTATTTTATACCACCTGGCATTCCGGCCAGATTTTCCCAACGGATTTCCTTGGGGCGCAATTTCTGCCACCAATCTTTGTGGGAAAATTCCATGCGGCTGTCTTTGTGCCGCAACTCCTGCACCGCTATGCAAACCACCGCGGGCAACAGCCTCTTCGCCACTTAAATTGTTTAGCATCACCAAAAGGACCGTGATTTTTCAACGTGTCCCGTAAAAGACTGACCTACTCCGAGCTCTTATTCGAGCGGGCGATGTACAAGGGGTCGATCATGTAAAACACGCCTCTTCCACCGCCTTAAAACACATATCCATGCGCATTAGATAATTTAAAATCATCTTCATATCCACATCTTACTTTTCTACCTTATCTTTCTTGTTTTGAACCATAATCTTAATCGTAAAAGAGCAAACTTAAAACTCTTCGAAAATGAGAAAGAAAAACTCCATTTATCCACGAAAAATGTGAAGAAATTTAAACGTAAAACACTTGGTTAGGGCTGTAACCCTTGGGCTCATTAACGGTTAAAAAGTAGTAGTTGAAATCAGCCGCTCAAGCAGAGCGTAGGCAAATCTTTAGCTGGTTAGAACTTAAAGATGCCTCGTTGTTTACGCTGATTATCTTAAGTCGGTCATAACTTAGAGATAACACCACTTTACATGTGACTCAGTACACGCCCTCTACCTATATAAAAGTATAATATGTAAAGTTACAAAAAATTCTAAACTGAACTTTTGTAACCTAATATTCCATTGCAATTTTCGTCGATTCAGGATTTTTATCTTCCACACTGACCTCGAACACCAAATGGCTTCAAATTTCCAACAGGTATGATGTTGCTTTGGTCACTGCTTGGTCACGGACCACGATCCATAAACTGACTTGCTATGGACCCTAACCCCAAGCATGGTTTTTGAGGCAGTTGCACACGCCACAGATTTCCTCCCTCTGACTGTAGCATCAATAGTTTGTCGTAAATCGTATACGATGCTGGAATTATAATTTCCCGCGTCAGTAACGATGCATGTCACACTTGGCACAAATAGAGCAAGCCACACTCATCACAAGTAACCTGAGCTAATCGCCGCTCACATTTATCACATTCGGAGGTTCGAACAGGACTTTCTGATTGATTATCCTAAAATTGAAGGTCATGTCAATTTCAGAGCCACACAAACACGTATACATTTATGTCGTTTTTATTTTCATTTTTCGGTATCAATGCATGTCACATCTTGCACAATCTAGCAAGCCACAGCATTACAAGTGACTTGAACCAATCGCTTCTCAGACACGTCGACGTTTTGGTTGATTATCTTGGAAATTAACGGCTAAACAAATGTCCATACCAATAACAGAGCCATATAAACATGTATTTGCAGTACTCTGAGGAATGATCATTGGCGAATCGTTCGCAATGACTTCCACGGTGAAATCGCATGATTGTATAAAAAGCGAATTCGTACTCTTTGAGCACTTCGAGCACAAAGCAGCTAATTTGGTGATCGTTTGGAGGAGCTGATATCCGCACAACCCCTACCGTTGTCCGCACCACCCCTATACACTTAATGCCACAATATAAAGCTAGTATCACAAATGTTACCGAACGAAACGGGTATATTTGAATACCCAACCGGTAGTACAGCAGAACGATCCCGATTTTGCTATCAAGCCCTCTTAACCTAGCGACGGTGAGGCAGGTTCAGGGCATCGCAAGGAGAACATCACTACAAGATCAAATCAGCTTAGTATTGATCCGGGCCCGGGGCCCGGGTCATCATCCCCCTCCCCAACCACTACTTCGTCGGTAGGTGATACGATCTTGTATGGGTGAGACAAGGTAGTCAAACCCAGGGGACATAGTGGGAGGAAGTAGGTGACGCCTCACAGCCAGTACCGGTACAAGTACCGGTGAATTATATCAGGATCAAAATCATGATTCACCTAGGAATCAGCTAGTGGTCTTAACAACACATGAGGAGAGGGAGAACTCTCCTTCTGTGGAATCAGAGGGAACTTCAGCACAGGCCCCTCAGGAGGGCCCGCAACATCAAAAGCCAGCGGACATGGCCAAATCACTTTTAACAGCGCCAAGCAAGCTGCCCAGCTGCAGCCCCGCGTACAGGCATGGAAAGACCTCATACAATAGCTCCTGGAAAGCATTTTTTGTTAATGTTCAAAAGTATCCTTTTCCATGTTGCAGTAGGAACTTATGCTTTAGTCAAGTCGTAGTCGATAATTTGCGATAATCTTGAATAAACTTGCACTTGTTTGTTAAATATTATACCTTACTTTGTCAAGGTATAACAGTCGACGTAGCTACCAAGTCAGACGTTGTCGCGTAGGTTGAACACAGACTTAGTTAATAAAAAGTGTATTAAGAAGTGATTAAGTTTCTACCTAATCAATATGCATGCAAGGTGTCGAGACTCACGAGACAAAGTGCAAGTAGTTTTGAAACCTACACTACAATTACCTCGAAATAAAGTCGGTTATGGTCCGAATACATTTCACCCAACTTTACTCCAAATATAGCAAAATACCGTGAATCTCCCAAAAAAGCGCTCCAATAGTAGTACCGTAATAGTCGTCATTATCTAACTAACATAATAAGAAAATTGCTAGGTGCACTCCCCCCATTTGCTACGCGCACCCCCCCTAGGGTTAGGGTTAGGGTTACACAAATTTTGGAGAAGTTGAGATTGATTTGTTTGTTTCGTAATGTCACGGAGACGATCAGAAAAGATCATGGAAAAGTTATCAACAGGCCGATCCTTCGCTGCCTTCTACAAGGCCTTGCCCGCACCCGCACCCGCGCCCGCGGCCACGCCCACGCCTGCGGCCACCTCCTCCACGCGCCTGACTACCAGATTCCCCCGCCGCTTCAGCCATCGCGCGCTCGGTGTGCTCGAATGCGCTTGGGTCACGCTGAGTTGATGAATCGAGCCTGCGGGATCCCCTGGGACGACCTCGCCCGCGACGAACGGCAGCCGGTTCCTGAACGGTGGACAGCGGTTGATCCTGGGAAAGTGAAAGAACTTGCTCTTGAAGGATGCGCTGTTGGTGAGGTGGAAGATTTTCGTGGCGCTCCTGAAGCTGCTGCAGTGCCATATCCATCTGCGATGCCGGAGGTTCGTTCTCGCTATGTTGAGCAGTGACAGGCTGCTGTGGCGGATCAAGCCACCAGTGGGCAAAAAAATCCGTGAGTTCAAAATGACCTCTAGTTGCCAGAGTATCCCGAATGCGGTGGGAGCACGGCAGACCCATCGTGGCCGTGAAGACGCCGGTGCAGGGCGTGGGACGTCTGCTTGGGCCTGCGCTTTCCGGAGCTCCTCATGGACGAGTTTGAGGGCGTGGTGCGACACTTTGCGTCGCACAGCTCCCCAGATGTGCCCATGGTGACTAATAAGGGTGTTGGCTCGCTCGTAGCCGATCTGTCGCCGAATCTCCACCTGCTGCTGCTCAACTGAGAGCATGACGCGCCGGTACACGTCGGTCAGATCGCCGGTTGAAACAGCGATCCACTTTTTAATCGCTCCATGCTGGCCTTCGGCACGGGATGTGGCGACGTTGCCCAGGTGTCGGTGTGTCTTGGTCCAAGCAAGCACGAAGTGCTCCTTGAAGGGGATCCACGTGGCATTGATATAATCACATGTGCGTTGAGGATATTTCTGACGAATCGAAGCCCATTTGTCGTCAAAGAAAGAGATGTCGATGGCTTTGCACAGCAAATTGAAATCCTGCTGAAATTCGACCCAGCTTTCTTGCGTTTGGAAGTCCTTTCTGCACTTCGCCAGCACATTTTTGTTGATGTGCCATATACAGAGAATAGTGGCGGTTTGCGGGAACACGGTTTGTATGGCGGTAATTAACGCAAGCTCACGGTCGGTGATGATTACACCAGGCAGCTGGTCTGGCCGAAAAATTCGACGGATGTGCCGCAGAGCCCATTGATAATCGGCCTCTGTTTTATTTGACAGAAAGCAAAAGGCTGCCGAGAAGGTGTTGTTTGTGCTCGTCATCCCGACCATATGAAGGAGAGGCATTTTGAACCTGGTACGTATTTACCAAAACTTAGTGTAAGAGTTCTCAAGCTCACAAAAAGCACACACTCTGTGCTCACTTACTTGTTCACCTTGTATGTGCAATCCATCTGGAACATGTGGGGAAACTCTTGTGCCATCTCAATGCACTTGGCTGGGACAAAAAAGAGCCGTGTGATCTGTCCCTGGTCGTTCCGTTCATAATGGTGAAGGACGTTTCTCTCATGCAGCTCATTGAGGAGCATCTCAATCGGTGTTCGTCCCGAGAGTTCTCTGTTGCGAAATGCCGCCTTTTCGTTGTAGACG
>MIQA02007128.1:0-19494 GCA_001887855.2 Sclerospora graminicola | reverse complement strand
CGCTCTCATGGTAGACCCTAGGGCGAAAAGTGTAAAGTCCGTCGAATAAGGAGATGAGGGTTAGGACTAGGGGTAGCTCCTGGGCGGAAATCGTCTCCGGGGAGCTCGACTGGCAATATACTTGAGCTTTGTACACTGCGACGGCTGGACCGAGAATCGTCGTTCGGCTAGCCAAACCAATAATAAAGAAGGGTAAATCCAAACGTGTACGTAAAGGGGGATCCAAATATAACTCCACAATCTTCCACAGAAGGCCAAAATGTTACCACTTCCCAATACTTAATATACCGTGTTCAAAACACGGGCGACTTGAGGTGAGTATACGCAACGCCGCGACTCCCGGTCAGGGGACTTCCGGTGGGTTACTTTAACCTTCCCCAGGCAAACCAATAGCAGCAAGAGGGGACCTTGTTAGCCCTCCGCTGTGAACCAATAAAAGCGACTTGTGTCTAAGAAAGCGAAACGTATACTGATTTATCCCTATATCCAATACCCCCTTTTGTGTAACCTGCCCGGCTGGACAGTTATGTATCTTACCCGAAGTAGCCCGGTTAACCATGATTTTGTGTACCCGCCTGGCCTTTTTGTGTACTAGCCCGGCCGGTACACCAGCCCCGGAGGGTACCAACCCGGGCGGTACACCCAACCCAAATGGTACCATCCCGGCCGGTACACCGAACCTAGATGGTACCAGCCCGGCCGGTACATCGAACCCAGCCGGATCGGCCGGATGGCCATCCATCCGAGCTCACTGGCCGCTGGCGTTAGCACTTCCTTGGTAGCTCCACGTCCGATCCGGGTGCCTCCTTCATCCACTAGAGCACTCACCCTCCTTCAGGTCCCTTTCGCTCATACCTTCCATCCAATCCGCCCCTCGGCCGTCCGCCATCCGTGGTCGTCCCGTCCGCTTAGTCCGCTAGCCCAACTATCCACGCCTTCAGCCGCATTCATCCGGCCTGATTCCACGCCTGGCTCCGATCGACCGCTGGTAGATGCGGTCGGCGGCGTCCATCCGGCACCTATGCCCTTGGTCCACATTTTCTGCCAATCAGAAGGCGCCCTCTGGAAAGTTCTTCACATCTTCCCATCAATTAATTCATAAGTCACTTTACCACAAAGTCACTATAATACTTCCGTTCCAAATATAGCATTCCCTCATTCCCAAACATATTGTCGGATTGTTGTTTGAATACGAGATTAAGGTAAAAAATACTGTGTTTTTGTTCATAACATACCGTTTTAAATGGGCTTTCATTTGATGTTACATTGGGGGTTTACGCTTTCCGCTAGCTGAAGTTGCGGTACCAAAACTACCTTTTAATTTGGGGGTCATTTGACGGAGCACCGGTAGATAGATGAATTTCGCTCTTACTCAAAGAATGTTTGTGTCTGTCGACGTAGGAATCCAACTGAGACCAACAAGTTCAGGATCGGATGTGGCTCTATTTAAAGCGGTGGAGACAGTGCATGACACCAAGTCAGGCAGGGCTGGCTTCGTGAGGAGTTGATATGTGGGACATGTCGACCCAACGTTGAAAGGTACGCTCAATAACGGGGCTCAGTGAAAAATGTGATGCCTCTGGGGATCAAGGTGCTTGTGAGAAACCAGCTTCGCATTGATACAAGTTCTTTTTTGCTGGACCATTTATGCATGAATGCGAATTGGTTAAAGATGAGGTACCCATGAAGCTATAATTCCTATGAAGAAGTGGAATTCGACTGAATGGTAACGGCGAGCGGTGTAGAGTATATATTAACAACTGCGAAAAAGCACGGCAATATTCTAACTACTGTGTGCTCTTCACCTCCATACATAACATCAATCGGGGTCCGGTCCAGCACATTGATCGGAAAAGTCCTGCCAAGCAAGTGCTGTACTCTATAAACAATGCCATGTCTACGTTTATGAAACAAGTACTATATAATGATGGCTTGTCTACCTTTATGAGCACCTGTTGCTTGTCTGTAAAGAAGAGCATTCATTGCAACCGACTGTAGCACGTCACTAATAAAAATACGACAATAAAAATGGGACGCTAAAAATCCGTGAATCGGACAAACGAGGGAGTATGACTTTATTTATTGACGGTATGTTGTACCTGATATTGGTACAGTGTGTGTACGGAGCAAAAGGGGGGTGGCAACTATCCATTTTAAAAAAATCCAGTCGCTCAGAAATTTCCAACCTAGAAATCGGTCTCTCGGGGTCTTGACTAATTTCTTGTTAAGATATCAGTGGATGTCTATTGGTATTACTGTAACTTATTTTTAATTTCCCCAAAGTCGTCTGATCTAAGTTTCTAATCTCTTGGATTCGGTAAAGTATACCGAATCGGGATTCCTGATAAATTATAAGAATTTATCACTTTTCATGGAATTAAGGGACCCTATCAAATTACATAATAATAGTCGATTTTACGCGGCCGTACAAATTTTGCTCTGTTGCTTGCGCATCGTAGAGACGCTTGCGAGAAAGGACATAGAGGACACAACTTGAGATGACTGAGGCGGAGATTTTTCACGCAACAGGATCAACACTTTACACGTTGCCCACGATCAATCATTATGATCATGTGCTCTCATACGTGATGAGCGAGCTACTGCTCGCCAACATATACTACATGTATGATGGAGTTGTTGAATTTTATTCCGTGTGTAAGGCCCAAGATTTAAAAAAATGTACTGATATGTGCTGAGCTAAAAAAAATACGTGACGTGGACGAAGATTTTTAGAGGGGCATCAGCTCGTGGGGATTAAGCAATCATTTGTCCTGTCTAGGTGGGTATTTTGCTATAGACATGCAGCATTCGAATTAATTGGAAAAACCATTCGAGAAGCTACGATTGAGACGAGACCAGCTCGATACACGAGCTAGATGGAACTAATGCCACATCTGTGATACAAAAACATAACTTGACATGAATGTGCTAAAACCGAAAGCTATATTACAAAGATTGTGCAGAGCTTGGATCTGCTGAGCGGTGCTAGTACCTGCTTGCTTTCTCGTGCTGTGCGCCAGCAGGACATAATATCATGAACGATCACTTCATTGAAGCTCTCTTACTAAATTGACTAATTTAGTTTTCGACAATCTTGACAGAAAATTTTTAGCGAGAACGATTATAGACACCGAGGCCTTTCTGGCGAGGTTTCGCTGGGACAAAGCGACATAACAACAATCTTGTTGAGAAATGTTGTCGTACATCGGAATGTCTTGGTATTGAAGGAAGACTCGCACCTAATACAGCAACAAAAAAAACTAAAGTGCCAACACTACCATGTTATTGCCCTATATTCGCATGATCTGTATTAATACTTAATCTACATGACTGACCCCCTTTTTTAAAAGTAAAACGGGTGTAAGTTGCCCGTTGGTACTTGTCGCATATTAACCTCATAAGTTGAAGCTGCCTTTTTTTGCTAAATTAGGTGATCACTCGACGCTGCCTTGTGTCTAAGGTAATTTCGTAATCGTCATTACTAAGTTGCAAAGCCGCAGTTCTCAACACTTAAGTACGGTAGGCAGTGGTTGTACGCAAACAGTTTTTAATGGTCTCACGTCGCGAACGCTTTTACATAAGATAGAACGTACGGGTGAAAACAAAGATTCTGCTACAGTACCTAGCCTCTATCTAGGTGCAAATATAGCAGCGACTGCCAACAACATGGGAGTGAAATCAAAGTACTGCTTTATAAAGCTTAAGTTACGCTCCGCTTTTGCTGCGGTGTTTGTGGACGCTCCTGCTACTGGTACAACATGTACTACATCGAATGTTCTTACACGTTCACGATCTTGCCTCCGTAACCGTACTCCACGTCGCTCAGCACTTCTAATAGATAGTCGAGACACGAGTCATCAAAGTCTGACAGATCGATAGAGGCGTCGCTATCTGTGAAACTCGAGTCCGTGCTAGTACAGGGGCTGACTGGTGCCGACGTTGAAAATTGATGCACCTCATCCTTGATCGTTTTCTGTTGCTGCTCGATGGCCTGCAGTGATATGCCAATCTCTGACGACGACGACAGAGGCGCACGTAGGCGGCTCGCAAGTGTAGGGTCCTTTTTGATCTTGGCTAGTTGACAAAGCTGCACCATATCCTCGTCAAGTCGGTGTTCAGGACGAACGAGCTTTTTGCGGTCTTTGCGAAGTCCACGCAATCGACGCTCCACCTTCTCATAGTACTTTTGAGCATGCGTCTGTACCTGGCGGGGTGAGCGGGTACCGACGAAGCTGGCAATTTTCTTCCACGGTCCATGCGGATAAAGCTTCAGTCCATCCAAGAAGCGATCGTGTTCCTCTCCTGACCAGATCCCTCTCTCAATGTTGCGTGTGCTGCTGGCGGGTTTTGACATGGTTTACAATGACTAGGCTAGATGTCTGAGTGTTTTTATGAAACTTTGGAAGTGATCCGCTCTCTGGTCCGTCCGCTTGCTGGTCTACCGGTAGAATATCAGCAGTTTATACTATCTGAGATGTCGATCATGATCTGCTCATGTTTAGTGCTTTGCCTCAAATCCCACGTCAACTTGATAATCATGAACGAGTATCACGGCAGCAAGTATCAAGCGCAGTACATGTACCGCACATGTTCAGGAGTGTCATACGCGTGGCGATTTTGAATAGTCCTAATCAGCGACTTTTCACAGTCGTAAAGTTGGAACAAGTCGCAGCGGGGGTATTGCGTCGTATACATTGCAACAGACCGACAACAGGTGGTTTAGAAACGAGAAATTTCTGATGCATTGTGTATTAAAGTTCCCATTTTTCATTAGAGATTAGTGCTAAATAATAGCACGGAGCCTGATTACTGGTAGTCAATAAAAAGGCTAAACTTTAGAAAAAGGTCAAAAAGGTCGCCCCCCAAAAACTTCCAGTACTTAGGTTCTGTTGATTGATTGAGTCGTCGAAACAAAGAAAAGATTAGTCTTTCAAAACACCAACTGGTTGAGATAGACAAACACAACGATGTCTTCCGTGGGCGCGAATTGTCTCTATGCTGACTGTATCTGAGTAAAGACATGTACTTTTTAAGCATGGCTACATTTCGCGGAACTTACCGTATAAGATACAGTACTAAACATACTATGCTACAGTGAGCATATTTGTGCCTGTCCGGTATGCAGTCGCGGAATCGTCGAATGATTGGAGCATATTTCCCAAGGTTGATATATAACCACTATGCAGTCCCGCCTCGGCACGCAGTCGCAACACTATCCAGCTGGCCATTAAGATCTCAGCTGTATTATTTGCGACATTGATGTGTTCATGTGTGGAGCGAAGTTGGATTTTTGAAGAGACCTGGGCAAAATAGCGCTCCTGGACAGCTGTGACATTGCAAGCTGGTGTAATATTGAGCCTGCAATTGAGGAGCAAGCAGTATAGTGACTGACACTTTGAATCATAATGACCATGCGCAGTTACAAAAATCTATTGACCTTTTACCACAGGATAACATCCACTTCTACTTGTAGGTGGTTTAAGGTACGCTAGCTTAGAGTTCCATGTCTACAAGAGACTCCGAATAGGGTAGAGAATTCGAAAGCTGATTATTGATGTGTCGTATTTGCATACATAATCAAAATTTACACGATTATACTTAAGTATGCATCTTGTCTCACGCGAAGGATATTGTCGAAGTCCTCGTTGAGCCAGCGACAAACAAACGCTTTGTCTTCTCGGTACCAGTTATGTATTCTTTCCGGCAGTGTGTTCTCTTATTTTTTTACTTCGAAGTATGTGCTGAAGTACTAGTCAAGACAAATCCAGCACGAAAACGACATCGCAACCACCACCCTCTTTTATGCTCTTTTCTTTTCTCTCTCTATTTTCTCTGAATTTAAAGTTACGTTTTTCTATTATATATGTTAGCCATGTTGCACAGCAGGAAAGTTGTATTTTCACACGATCATTTTTATGAATTTCCAATTGTTTATGACCAGCAACTAGGAGTGAGGATGACGCCCGTTCCGCGTGCCACAGCTTGCTTCACAATTGCTGTACTGACAAGTACTACCTCTTAAATACAAGAGGAGTGTTTCCTTATTCAACACTTCTAGGAGCGTCAAACACGTTCTACAACACCTTTCAACCGGCTTATAGATAGCGGGTGTAACGATGACCGTGATCAGTTGAGCGATTACACGCTGCACTATCGATCGCGTACCGTATCAACAATGTCAGTTACAGGTGCCAACTTGTCACACTGACGCCAAGAAATTGTTATCGACGTGACGATTTTAAGAGCCACAGCGGAAAAAAACACAGCAATGAGAGGGGTATCGACAGCATTAGCTCTGGTGGAAGTGTGTCACGCTGTTATCATGGGTCGGAACGCAAGGCTCGCTTTTTCTTTTTCAATGTTAACTGTTCAGGTTTTTCAATCTGATATTTGAAATGTTTCTATTGGTACGTTTCTATTGCACTTTAGAAATGACTACAAATTTTGAAGAGCTATCCGAGTGATAATTGGTCAATTTATTCTTCGACCTTTGTACCAGCTGACACCAAATTTTTAATGTTTATATAGCGCACCCTCCTGGATAATTAAGAATGCCTCCACTGGGAAGCCCTACGCGGGGCCGGCCTCGGCCAAGCCACTGGACAAGTATAGAGTCAGTGCGAGCAACCAAACTCGGACACATCAGACAGTCACAATGAACAGAACAGCGATTTCCTTGAAAAAGATGATTACATAGTGGGAGAAGTCCAAATGAAATGCTAAATGAAGACTAGCCAGAAGCGAAGTAGATAGTGCTGGAGCTACACCGCCAGAGGATAAGCCATAGACGCAAGTAGAAGTAAAAGCAAAAATAGGAACCCAACAAGCTAGGTAGCCCATCATTACAAAGGAAACGACGACAAATGTTTGAGTCACAACAAACACAGTAGCCCCGCGAGAATGTTCAGCGCTCTCATTGCAGCTATACAAGCAGCTGACCGTGGGGAAGCACAAGATGAATGGATGTCGATCGATTTTGATAACGAGGAAACTGTGGTGTAGTCGCTCTCAGAAAATCTTCCTGAGACGCGAACACCCACGGGGGTCCCAGACGACTGACTACCGGAGGGGGTACTCCGTCCATCCGAGTCATGATCCGATCCGGCTTCCGGCCGGCTGGATCGGTCGCTTCCATCCGCTTGATCGCGACTGCTCGAATGTTGCATGTTGAAAGCTCACCTTGTGTACCCGTCAGTACTGGGTGGTTAGCTCTCCTGGTGGACCCTAGGGCGAAAAGTGTAAATCCGTCCAATAGGGAGATGAGGGTTAGGACTAGGGGTAGCTCCTGGGCGGAAATCGTCACCGGGGAGCTCGTCTGGCAATACACTTGAACTTTGTATAGTGCCGGCTGGGCCGAGAATAGTCGATCGGCCAGCTAAACCAATAAGACACTTGAAGTTTGTATAGTGCCGGCTGGACCGAGAATAATCAATCGGCCAGCTAAACCAATAACAATGAAGGGCGAATCCAAATGTGTATATGAGGCAGATACAACTCCACACTCTTCCACAGAAGGCCAAAATGTCACCACTTCCCAATACTTAATACCGTGTTCAAAACACGGGCGACTTGAGGTGAGTATACGAAGTCGCCGCGACTCCCGGTCAGGGGACTTCCGGTGGGTTAACTTAACCTTCCCCGGGCAAACCAATAACAGCAAGAGGGGACCTTGTTAGCCCTCTGCCGTGAACCAATAAAAGCGACTTGCGTCTAAGAAAGCGAAACGTATACTGATTTATCCTATGTCCAATACTCCCTTTGTGTAACCTACCTCAAATAACACGGCTGACCAGTCATGTACCTTACCCAACGCAACCCGGCTAACTCCGACTTTGTGTACCCGCCCGGCCGGTACACCAACCCCCAATAGTACCAACCCGGCCGGTACACCGAACCAATCTGGTACCAGTCCGAATGGTACATTGTACCCGGCCGGCTCAGCCGGATAGCCACCCATCCGCGCCCCTCGGCTGCTGACGCTAGCAATTCCTTGGCAGCCTCTCATACGATCCAGGTGCCTACTCCATCCACTAGAACAATCATCTTCTTTCAGGCTCCCTTCACTCCATCCTTACAAACAATCCGCCATCTCGGCCGTCCGCCATCCGCGTCTCGGCCGTCAAACATCCGTGGTCCTCTCGTCTGCTCAGCCCGGCCGTCCGACTATCCTCGCCCCTTGTCAGGTCCGCCGACTTGATTTCCAGCCGGGCGCCGCCCGGCCGCTTGCAGGTGCGCCTGGCAGCCCCAGATTGCATCTTATTACTGACCGGTCTGGGCATCCGGCTTAGGGTGACATTTCAGCCAATCCGATGCGGGCATCCATCATCATTAGTCCGTTAACTTCTGGAGCACTTCACCACAGCCGCCCCTGAGCCTTGTCGCAGCCGCACAACGGTTGAGGCACGCGCTCATCACATTCCCCACACTTTGATTTTCACCGCCTCTATGTCTGAACGTGACAACGCCCCCATTGCTCCTGTGCCGGGTCACTCCCCGGCCAATACTCAGCCATCGGCCGTAGGACCGGATGCCCATCCGGCCGGCCCAGAGCATCGCCCCGGGCAACCCGACCTGGCTGCTCTGCAAGCTCAAGTCGCTGCGCTGACCGCTCACGTAGCCAGCCTAGAGCAAGCAAACACCGAGTTGGCTGCGACCGCCCGGCTGGCTAGCCAGCAAGCAGATGAATCCCGGGTCCGGGAAGTTCTGGCTACTTTTCAATCTCGCGACCGAATTGGCCGACTGGAAAGTGAGAACGCCGACCTTCTCCAAGCGAGAGATCGCCTCCAAAAACAGTCGGACTCACAGCGTGTCCTAAACCAGAAGGCCGTAGCTGCCTTGAAGCTCCAAAGTAAGTACCTTCCGCCTGTTCCGGTTCGCCTCCCCACTCACTCACTCCGTGTATGCTCTTAGACCAAAACGTCATGAACCTCCGCGTCTTGATGATCGAGTCTTTTCAGACCGCGCGTGAGTTGACGACGCGCTACGACAGCTATATTAAACTCTCCAAACGATTGGAGAGTTCGCAGTTGAAACTGGGCAATTTGGAGTTTCGCCGGATCCGGCTTGCCAAAAAGCTGACAAAGTACCAGAAGGCGCTATATCAGTCGGCCGATGCATCGCCCGACCTTCAACGCCGAATCCGGGAGCTTGAGGCCGCATACGCTGAAACCCAATCGGGTGTGAGTGAAGCCCGGGAGGCGTTTACCCAGCTTGCGGAGGAGCGTGCGAACTGCCTGTCCTCTCTCAAGGAAGATCGGGCTCGTCTAGCTGCTTCGGCGTCCCGGGTGAGAGGCCTAATGAAGGGTCCTGCCCCCATCCGGGAGGCTATCAGGCATCTCCTTGACTTAGCTTGTCCGCGAGACCTTGGTCAAGCCGCTTCCGCCACGCCCCTTCTCCCGTCAGCCGCTGATTCCGCCGCGGCCGTCCAGACATCTAGCGCGGGAGCTTCCGCCCCCGGATCAGCGACCGGTGATACGGGAAAAGTTTCTCGCCTACGGATTTGGAATACTTCTCAAGACCCTAACCCGCCGCCAGCGCCAGTCGGCGAGCAGGCGGCTTCTCTCTTGTCCACTGAAGATCCGTCTGGGCACAAAGGCAAACGTCGGTCCAGTCGGGTTGCGTCGCTCCACGGCCCCGTGGCAGCCAAACGGCCCAAACGGTCCGCCGCGCCGGTGAGCGCGGCCCTAGTCCATGGAGACTGCGGGCCGAGTCCTAGCCCCACTTCGATCTCGGCTCCACCGGCTTCGGGAAAGTCCTCCCGTCGTCCTCGCGCTGCCAGATCTTCGTCGAAGGCTCCGACTGCTCCGGCTCTCCTTAGCGTCTCTCCTCATGATCCCCGAGGTCCGTCCACCGCCTCTCCTGATGGAGAAGAAGCGTCTGGCCTATCGGAGCTGGATTCTGACGAGGCCACCACTGAGGACCTCGAGGAATTGCCTTCCCCGGACCCCTTCGCCTTCGACGAGAACGAGTCCAAGGAATCCTCAGAGGAGTCTCCTCCGTTGTGGATTCCCCGCCGGAAGGTCATGACGGCCCTCGAACTGGCCGCGGCTGTCCCCTGGTCAAAGGCGCAGTTGGAAGGCCTGCGTATCCAAGACCTCACTGGTGCCCTTGTCACCAAGTCGTTGACTCGCCCGCCGTTGTGGATATTCCCGCCGGCCCTCGCTGTGCCCAAGGCCGAGGACTGGAATGCCAAGCTAGTGGCGATCGAGCCGCTGAACGCAATCTTGTCCCGGGAACCTTGGGACATACTGGCGACAAAGATGCCGGACATCGGCCTGCCCCATGTCGGCTGGTTCGCGGAGTTGCGGGGAGTCTGCAAGGAGTACCTCTCCCGGCATGGACAATCCATCTGGGAGTCAACTCATCACCTTTGCATTTCCGTTGCCGCCGGGCGCGAATCTCCCGAGCTAGCCAAGTACCGGGCCGACCGCAAGAACCGTCGCAACCGCGCGACTGAGGGCTGGGCTAAGATCTGCAACTTCGTGGTCGATGGAATCCAGCGCGGCCACTGCGACTTGGATATTTTTCTCCACCCTATCATGCTACATCTGGCCAACCGCCGGGTGGAGAAGAGCGGGATCTCGGCCGAAGGCGGGACTTGGTATCCGGGGTTGGGTAAGTGTCAGGTTGCCACCCTCCAAGCTTCGCTCGATGCGCTCGACCAACAAGATCCGTGGCGCAACCAGTTTCGGCAGGATCCCGATCGTCACCCTGGCCTCCGCGTGCCCCGACTCCGGAACAAGTTTTGCTGAGCTTCGCCAAGGGTGACTCACGAGGCTAGCCTTGCATACCCTTATCTTCTTCATTCGTTACTGGCTGTTAACCTCGATAATACACTTTTCTTTCCATTTTTTACGTAAGTAACCGCTTGCTCGTCTTCCTCGTCTGACTTCTCCCATCCGGCACCATACTGAATCGAAGACAACTCCGGAAAACCATTCCATCCGGCACCATACTGATTCGAAGATAACTCCGAAGACACCACTCCGGATAACCGACCATCCATCCGGCACCATACTGATTCGAAGATAACTTCGAAAAAAGCCGATCGGACCCGACTAGCTCCATCCACCGATTACTCGGCTGAGTGGTGTTAGCTGGTCCGGCCGTGCCTGTTGCCCTGGGGCCGGGCGGACTAGTTCTCTGTCCCACCTTCTTCGTGGGTTTGCATGACCCCGAAGCGATTCCGGCTCGCCCGCCGGCGATCGAACTCTCTCATTAAAGCTCCGCAATTTAAATCTAGTTCGTCCACCCACGACTGCTCCTCGCAATTTTTCCACTGCACGAGAAACTCCCTGTGGATCCGCCCAAACCGGGTTTTCCGTCCGTTCCGGACGTCCAAAATTTCTTCTACCTCGTACTCATCCGGGTCTAACGGCTTGTCTCAACTGTCCTCCGGCAGCAGAGCTTCATCGAAATCCAACCGGTCGCTTTCCCCCGTAAGGCGTATATTCGGGCGGTCCGGGAAATGCTTCACCAACTTCAACTTGGAAACATGTACTATCGGGAAAACACTGTATTCCGTGCCGGCCGTGACCAGCTTAACTGCATGATCCCCGACCAGTTCTGCCACTCGGAAGGGGCCATGCCACATATGTGCCAGCTTCCGTGCATAGCCCTCCTTGACCCGATCGAGATACAGCCACACCCGGGAGCCGGGCTCGATGCCGTGTTCCCCGGCGCGGTCGTTTTTTTGATCGGCGCGGTCCTTGATTGCTTGTCGGAGACGTTCGTTTACTTGTTCCCTCGCCAGTGAGTAGTGGCGTTGCACTCCCATCCTCCAGCGGCGGGCGTCTCTGTCCCGGCTTCTGGTGCACCCTATTGGTATGGCGGCTTCCAAAGTGGATCGGGGATCCCATCCGTAAGCCAAATAAAAAGGGGTGTCGCCCCTTACCCGATCGTACGACGAGTTGAGAGCGAAAACCAGTCTCTCGGCATATTCATCCCAGTCGCATTGATCCGCCTCCACCACATACATCTTGAGGGCTCTGGTTAGGGTCTGAACCATCCTTTCGGCCTTTCCATTCGCCTGCGGGCGGTAAGCCATAGTGGCGCTCTGCTTCTGTCCTAGGATCTTATTGAAAGCTCGGAATACGTCTGCCATAAATCCGGGCTCCCTATCGTGCCGGATGACCTCGCTCGCCCCGAAACGCCTGAACACACATTCTTCGTAACTTTGCGCAACCTGTTGGGCGGTACGGGTGGAGCTGGCCTTTGCTATAACCAGCCCGGTAAACAAATCCGTCCAGATCAGCAGCTCTGTATACCCATTTCGAGATTTGGGTAAGGACGGGATATGGTCCATCGCAATGACTTGAAAAGGATAGGTGGCCTGTATATTTCCAGGCGACCGCCCTCTAATGGTCGGCCGGCCTTTTCCGGTTTCGCAATCTGGACAGCTCCCCACGTAGGCCTGAACAATACGGTAAAGCCCTCGCCAGTGGAAATGTGTCTTAATCTTGTGATATGTCCAGCCGATGCCCTGATGTCCCCCCTCCAAGCTCACATGGTAGTGATGGAGAATATCCGGCTGTAGAGTAGCGGGTACGACTAGCCGAGCGGGTCTATCTCTCTCGATCTCCGGCTGGTCGGCGTCTCGGTAGAAGAACAGTAGCCCGTTTTCGTCCACTTCATAATCCGGGGCCAACTTGAAACATTCTTTAGCTTGTTCGGCGGTCAGTTTATTCACGTCTCCGTTAAGGTACGCCTTGAGATCCACTATCCACGCTTCCTCGTTCTGCGCTTGGAGAATCCGCTCTGCTCGCAACTGTTGAACTATCCCCTCGGTCATTGTTTCGGGGGATAATGGGCCATCGGCTGAAGAACGACGCTTCTGCGATCGGGTAACAGCGTTCACCCGGATTATCTCCTCCGTGTTGGCTGGATGGATGATCTCGGGCAGCCGGTTGATCTCCGTCAGGTCTGATAACAGAGCCGGATCGGAAACCGTTACCCCTACGTTGTCGCGCATGGCCAGCGTAGCCAAGTGATCCGCGCTTTTATTCCAGTCTCGTTTGACGTGCAGCAATTCGTGCTCCGGCCATCTCCGCAAGGCGGACATAACCCGATCATTTAACAGTCTCAGCCGCGGCGCCTTGCAATCTATCTCTCCGGTGATTTGCCGGATCACTAGGTTGGAATCACCGCATATGATGATCCGCCCCTGTGTCCGGCCAGCCAATAGATCTAGGGAAAGCAGCAGTCCTCTATACTCCGCTTCGTTCACCTTGATGCCAGGCGTGAAATCCGAGGTGGCCGCGATCGCCTTCCATTCGGGCAGCTTTCACAAAATGGCACTATAGGCCCCGACCCCTTTCTTTACACTCGCCGACCCATCGAAACTCAAAACCATTAGTTCCTCCGTGGGTCCCACTGTTGGCGGCGGTAATACGATAGTTCGTCGAGGCTGCTTCCGAGGTGCGATCGCTATCAGTGCTTCCTCCACTTCTGCCCTGGGGGTAATGCTGGCAGCCAGTGTGCCCAATATTTCCTCTTCCCCTTTAGTACACTTAATCACTTCGAGGGACCACTGAGACAGCAGAGCCGCCCATCTCCCCAGCCGGCCGTCAATCCCATTCGCCGTCAGGAGCCATGATAGGGTCGACCGTCTGGAGAGTACTTTGATAGGCCGAGACACCAGCATTGTATAACACACATCCAAGATCCGTAATAGAGCCAGAACTTCCTTATCCACCAACCCATAATTAACTTCATTAACTTTCAGGGTCCGGCTGGTGAAAGTCACGGGGCAGTACACTCCGTCATGATCTTGCACGAGAGCGGCCGAGATGGCCCACTTGTTAGCGTAGATGATGACCACCGGAGTCTTATTAACATCGAAATGTTTCAGGACCGGTGTGGTCGCCATCTTCGCTTTTAACATACCAAAAGCCACCATCGCTCGGGTCATATGGTCGTCCGGGCCGGCCGCGCCGGGGTCCGGCGGCCGGTCGCTTGTCTGGGCAGACAAGGGCGCTTCCCCATTGGCTGAAATAACCGAAAAGGGCGCTTCCTCATTGGCTGAAATAACCGAAAAGGGCGCTTCCTCATTGGCTGAAATTGCCGGCCCGGCTTGCGTCTCCGCTTGCCTATCCTGCTCTCTCAGTTTATGGTAATCCACCTCCCGCAACTCATACAAGACCGCCGCATAGACTGCAAAATCCTCGATGAACCGACTGTAATAATTCAGGCTGCCCAAAAAGGATTGCATAGCCTTTAGGGATCGCGGGAAAGGCAGGTTACTCAAGGACTCCAAATCCTTCGGATTAGCCTCCAATCCGGCAATCGAAACCTGATGACCCAAATAGGTCACCTTAATCTTTCCCCAGAAACTCTTAACCACACTAATCGAAAGATTCCACTTTCCACACGTAATCATCAATTTCTCCACTTTGTCACACAGTAAATCCCAGGTAGTTGCCGTAACGAGAATGTCATCAATGTAAGACCGCCGCCCCAAAACTGAAGGTTTTGGGTCGGGGTCCGGGTCACCTTCGGTGAACACGTCACCGACCAGAGCCGGATCTTGATCCGCCTTGATCTTGAAGTGTCCGTACAGCGCGTTATCTATCAGCCGTTGATAAATCTGCGGGGCATTCTTCAGACCGAACGGCATCCGGTTCCACTCGAACAACCCGAAAGGCGTCACGAATGCAGAGATCTCCCGTGCACGATCGGTCATAGAGACCACCCAGATTCCACTGGCCATGTCCAATGAGCAATACCACAAAACTTTATCCAAGTCCTCCAGCAGGTCGTTTATCAGCGGCATCGGATAAACCATCAGCTTAGTCAGCCGGTTCACCAGCCGGTAATCGATGCACAACCTTATATCCACCCCATTCTTCTTAATAATAATTACAATGGGCGAAGCCCATGGCGAGGTGGACGGCTGAATTATCTTGGTGGCCAGCAAACCCTTGATAAGCTCTGACAGCTTTTCCCGATATTGGGGGGGCGACTCTTCGGCATCTCTGTGCTACCGGCTTGGCACCTCCCACATCGATATCACAAACCGCCCCATGGGCAGCCGGAGGAAGTGCGTTCCCTGGTCCGATCAACAGATGTCGTCTTTTCCATATAATATCCTTCAATCTGCCGATCTCCTCCGGGGTGTTCACATCCGGGTCTCCCACTTGTAGATCGTCGATAGTGACCGCTGGGGGGCAGGGGGTTACCTCAGGCAGCACCGCCATCTGATCCTCCATGCCTTCAACATATAGCTCGCCCCCTTCATGAATACAGACTTGATCGGCTTCGGCTGCTTCGGGATCTTGGTCGGCCGGCTGGGCCGATCCGCCTTCGGCTATTTCCGAATTCTGCTCGGCCGGCTGGGCCGATCCGCTTTCACTTCGGTCGTCACAACTGTCATCAGGGCTGACCGCATATGCAACTCTGCTTGGTCCTTTCTCCCGACTCTGTCGTTCGTCCGTCTCCCTCTGAGTGGGCAAAACCAGTTCCGCGATCGGGGCGTAGCTTCGATCAATACATTCGGCCGGATCCGGCGACGGCCGGCTCCGCGTCAATATTTTAGAAGGGGTCCGGTACTCGGGTTTATCCACCATCGGAGTCTGGTCCTCTTCTACTTCTTCCTCTTCGCTGACCAGATCGGTGGTTGCCTGAAAAGCCAGGTTTTGCCACTCGATATAGCGTCTTGAGCCAATAGTGACATAGCCCGGCCGGCGGGGCACTTTATCCTCGGCCAGCCACATTCCAATAATCACATCTTCATGCAAGGTGAGGGGCTTTTCAGAGATGTTGGTCACGCTTATGAAGTTGAGATGACCACCCCCTTTAACAAACGATGGTACCCAGCACTCGCCCCTTGTCAGCCATAACTTACTCCGCCGGTCGTGTGGTCGTAACATTACTTCCACCGCCTTTCCCACTGGCACCGTTACAAACTGACCTAGCTTGAGGAACTGGACGTGGGCGCCATATAAGGGCCGCCGGCCGGCCAGCTGGATCTGTACCTCGTCCGGCAACGTCAATGTTCCATGCGATAAGTCCAGCCGTATACCGGCCGGGACCATAAAATCCATGCCCAAAATTGCATCCTGCCCGGCCAGCTTGCCTACCCAGGCGGTAAAGTAATATACCAACGACCCAGCTAACGTAATCTTGACTCTTGTCCTTCCTTGGGTCATGTACGAACTTTCTCCAATGCCTATACATTCCTGCCGCTTCGTCTCGTCTATCTCACACCCCACCTTACGAGCAAAGGTGGTGTCTACGATAGACACTTCTGCGCCAGAGTCGAACAGCATGGTAGCTTTCTGGTTATTGATTTTTCCATCCGCCTTGGCCTGCTTGAACCATTTATCCGGCGAGTGATACTTCCAATAACCTCGCGACTCGCCAGGTAACAGATTTAATTCCATTCGCACTTCAGACCGGGAATACTCATCCGTCCGTATACTGCTCACCAGGAAGGGGTCAGCCGTACCGGCCGGGGACCGGGTGACGTAATCGTCAAACTTACATGTATTGTCGGTTATCCTTTGCTTTGCTTCTTGATTATCCTCTTTACCGACATATGCATAGATACTAACACTAGACCGCTCGGCTCGAACCAGATTCCAACCTGGCGAGCGATCTAGTTTAACATCTTTTCCGCTCCGGGCGGCAACATTCCAGCATGCTTGGTCGGGATGTACCACTTCTTCAGCAGGTTGTAGAATTCTTCCATTGGACACAGTCCCGCCTCATGCACCTCCCCGCAAGCATTACACGTGAACAGACAGTGTCCCGCCGGGTGTCCCTTCCTCTCGCACTTCTTGCACGTCAGTCGCTTCCAGCAGCTCCGGTCGTCATGCTTGATGGACCCACAGTGGGTGCACTTGCGCCTGGGGTAATCCTGGTCAGCTCGAGCCGGAAAACTCTTCGACTGACCGGAACCGGCTGGCAGCCTGGACGGCTGACTGGCTTCTGCCGAGAAAAGGTACCGATACTGTTCCTCCTCAGACTTGCCCCCAGATCGCTGATACTCCTCTTCCGAGCTGGTCGCGTCTGACTCTCGGGCGACCATGCGGACGGCTCGGGCCGTCCTGGTAGATGGCGGCCGGCCTCCTTGATCCGCGTTAAATCGGGACTTGAAACGGCCGGTTCCGACTGCCGCCTTGGGGCCTCGTTTCTTCGCCCTTAGGTACGTGCGTAACGTCAATTCTAGCTCCGTCGTATTCTTCAACCGCAGTAACGCCAGCTGGTCTGCCAGCTCCCGATCGTCCAGCGTGTTGATGAAATGTTCCACGTGTTCACGGGCGGCTTCCGACCGGCTGGTATCTTCTTTGGCGGGAATATCCGCTCTCATGCCAGCGACATTTAAGCGATGGAGATACTCCAGGGGGGTCTCATCCGCTCGCTTCTTGGTGTGGAAATATTGTCGCGCCGCTGACATTCCAGCTCCGCAGTATTGTTTCTCGAACGCACCGGCCAGTCCCCTCCAATTTCCTCGGGTTTCCCGGCTGAGCTGTTGGATCCAGTTTTTCGCTGGGCCCTTCATCAAATCCCCGAAGATCAGGCATTTCTCATAGTCCGACGTCCGGTCTCTGAGAAATGCCGACTTCGTCTTGCTCAACCATCCTCGGGCCTGGTCCTCGTCCGTGTCGCGTCCGGTGAAGTCCTTCAGCTCAGACGTGGCCGACATTCGCACCCTCGTGATCGCTCCCGAATCCGCGTCAAACGCTTGGGCCGAGGCCATATGGGCTCGGCGGGCCATCCCCAGATCCAAGTCATCCGGATCGTAATGGTACTTGGCCGACTTGACGGATTCCATATCCACGTCGCTGAGAGACAGCTTCCTGTTCGTGGGCCGACGTCCGGTCCGGTGACCTGTCTGGCGGCTCGGCGGGGCGGCATGGGGTTCACTTTGCTTGGACTGCACCGACTCCATGTCTTCATCACTCGGCTCCCTCGCATAGTACTGGACTGGTCCGGGGGCCAGTGTTCCACGACGAGCAGGCTGGTCCGGTGACTTCGGACTGCCGCGGCTGGCGCTCAGCCGACGTTGCTCTTCCAAGTATCGCTCCATCATCGCCGAGAACATGTTTTGCAGGTGATCCGGCACCTGAGGAGCGACTTGAGGGGCAGCTTGAGGGGCGACTTGAGGGGCGGCTTGAGGGGT
Source organism: Sclerospora graminicola (assembly GCA_001887855.2). Taxonomy (NCBI): domain Eukaryota; phylum Oomycota; class Peronosporomycetes; order Peronosporales; family Peronosporaceae; genus Sclerospora; species Sclerospora graminicola. Next base: position 1,373 of record MIQA02007128.1, on the reverse strand, counting down.
AGCTGGGCTGCCAGATTGGCATTCTTTCTTAATCCGCCCATCCGCGTCTTCGTCTTCCTCCTTCGGTTCTGGATCCGCCGTCGCTGTCCGCCAGGCTTGTACGCTGTACTGGCCGGCGTTCTTCCGCTCGGGCGTACCCGGATCCTCACGTCCTCCAAGTCTCATGGCTGTCGCCACACGCGCTGCTCCCCTTTGGCCAAGCGTCATGCGGGTGATACCCACTGATGAATCAGATGAGTCTGCTTCCGAAGGGGCAGACTCGTACTGCGAAGAGCCTGAGTGTATCCCGGCTGGTTTGCTTGTCGCCGGCGACGTGGACGGCGCCACTCCAGTCGTAGCTGTCATCTTTTTCGACGGCGGCGAGCAACCCACTAGCGGTACCAAGCGGTCATGCAGGGCGCTGGACGCCTCCTTTAACTTGTCCATCTTCAGATCAAACAACTCGTTCGGATCAAACACGCCGGTGTTAATGCCGGCTTGTTTGAGTTGATCGAATAGTCCTCTAATAAAGGACACGTGGCCGTCTGAGAGAGTTGGGGGAGAGACGGGACCTTTCAATCCGCCTATGATCTTCGGCCGTGTTATTTTCAGCACCTTATCCGTCCGCAAGAATTGCCCCAACTCGTGAAGATGGAAAGCACGCTCCAAGTCTATATCCGTCGATAGGCCGTCCTGCTTCTCTTCTTCCTCTTCGAAGCGCGGTTTGTCTTTGTAGGTCGGATAATCCAATTCCTGCCAATCCGGTCTCTTTAGGGGTAGGTGGGCCAGATCGCGACTTGGTCCCGATCCGGCCGGCTTCCCACTCCGGTCGTATCCGACTTCCGCTTTTTCTTCCTTTATTTTTTCTTTTATATCCATAATATGCATTTGTTCGTTAGGATCATGGTCGGAACCATGATCCTTCCTCGGACTATGGCGACTTGCACCATAGTCCGATCCGGCTCCATCCGTGTAGCGGCCGGCACTGCAGTAAGTAGTACCGTAATCCACCCCCGGCGGAGCCTCTAGGGGAGTAACTTCTTCTTTAATGTCAACCTCGAACTCCCCCAATCCGAGGCGACCATCGCATCCTTCCATCTTCAGCAGCATTAGGGGCGATATGCCTTCCCCCAATGCACCCGACACAACATCGTCAACAAATTTGACAGGTTTAGGTCTTTCGCCCGCTAGGGACTCGCGGTGATATCCAGGGTCACCAAGAGATCTGGGCACGCGCACCATTGTGGTGTAGTCGCTCTCAGAAAATCTTTCTGAGATGCGAACACCCACGGGGGACCCAGACGAGTGACTGTCGGAGGGAGTACTCCGTCCATCCGAGTCATAATCCGATCCGGCATCCGGCCGGCTGGATCGGCCACTTCCATCCGCTTGAT
>MIQA02007125.1:0-11839 GCA_001887855.2 Sclerospora graminicola | reverse complement strand
AATAGATGAGACGAAGCGGGAAGAGTGTATCGGTATTGGAGAAAGTTCGTACATGACCCAAGGAAGAACAAGAGTCAAAATTACGCTGGCTGGGTCGTTGGTGTACTACTTTACCGCATGGGTAGGTAAGCTAGCCGGGCAGGATGCAATTCTGGGGATGGACTTTATGGTCCCAGCCGGCATACGACTGGATTTATCCCATGGGACATTGACGCTACCTGACGAGGTGCAGATCCAGCTGGCTGGCCGGCAGCCACTATATGGCGCCCACGTCCAGTTCCTCAAGCTAGGTCAGTTTGTAACGGTGCCAGTGGGAAGGACGGTGGAAGTAACGGTACGACCACACGACAGGCGGCGTAAGTTATGGCTGACAAGGGGCGAGTGTTGGGTGCCCTCGTTCGTTAAAGGGGAAGGTCATCTCAATTACATAAGCGTGACCAACATCTCAGAACGGCCCCTCACCTTGCATGAGGACGTGATCATTGGAATGTGGCTGGCCGAGAACAAGGTGCCCCGCCGGCCGGGTTATGTCACTATTGGCTCAAGACGCTATATCGAGTGGCAAAACCTGGCCTTTCAGGCAACAACCGATTTGGTCAGCGAAGAGGAAGTAGTGGAGGAAGACCAGACTCCAATGGTGGCTAAACCAGAGTACCGTACTCTTTCTAGAATATTGACGCGGAACCGGCCATCGCCGGATCCGGCTGAACGTACTGACCGAGATCCTGCCCCAATCGCTGAACTGGTTTTGTCCACTCCGTCGAAGACGGACGAATGGCAGGATCAGGAGAGAAAACAAGGCAGAGTCACATGTGCGGTCACCTCCGATGCCGGATGGCTTGATGAGCAGGATGATGCTGGATCGACCGATCCGGCTGACCGGGATTCGGAAATTGCCGGAGGCGGATCAACTGATCCGGCTGACCGGGATTCGGAAATAGCCGGAGGCGGATCGACCGATCCGGCTGATCAGGATTCGGAAATAGCCGGAGGCGGATTAACTGATCCGGCTTACCGGGATTCGGAATTAGCCGGAGGCGGATTGACCGATCCGGCTGACCTGGATCCGGAATTAGTCGAATTTGACCAGGTCTGCATTCATGAAGGGGGCGAGCTATACGTCGAAGGCATGTAGGATCAGATGGCGGTGCTACCTCCTGCCCACCAGCAGTCACTATTGACGATCTACAAGTTGGAGACCCTGATGTTAACACCCCGGAAGAGATCAGCAGGCTGAAGGACATCATATACAAAAAGAAACATCGGCTGAATTGCCCTGGAAATGCACTTCCTCCGGCCGCCCATGGGGCGGTATGCGACATTGATGTGGGAAACGCCAAGCCGGTTGCGCAAAGGTGCCGGAGAGTCGCCCCCAGTATCGGGAAAAGCTGTTAGAGCTCATCAAGGGATTGCCGGCCACCAAGATAATTCAGCCGTCCACCTCGCCATGGGTTTCGCCCATTGTGGTCATTATTAAGAAGAATGGGGTGGAAATAAGGCTGCGTATCGACTACCGACTGGTGAACCGGCTGACTAAGCGAATGGTTTACCCGATGCCGATGATAAACGACTTGCCGGAGGATCTGGATAAAGTTTTGTGGTATTGCTCGTTGGACATGGCTAGTGGATTCTGGGTGCTCTCTATGACCGATCGTACACGAGAAATCTCTGTGTTTGTGACGCCCTTCGGGTTGTTCGAGTGGAACCGGATGTCGTTCGGGTTGAAGAATGCTCCGCAGATTTACCAGCGGCCGATAGATAACGCGTTGTATGGACACCTAAAGATCAAGGCGGACCAAGATCCTGCTCTGGTCGGTGATGTGTTCGCCGATGGTGACCCGGTCCCCGACCCAAAAACTTCAGTTTTGGGGCGGCGGGCCTACATTGATGGCATTCTCATGACGGCTACTTCTTGGGATTTACTATGTGAAAAATTGATGATTACGTGTGAAAAGTGGAATCTGTCGATTAGTGTGGTGAAGAATTTCTGGGGAAAAACTAAGGTGACTTATTTGGGTCACCAGGTTTCGACTGCCGGATTGGAAGATAATCCGAAGGATTTGAAGTCCTTGAGTAATCTGCCTTTCCCGCGGTCCTTGAAGGTCATGCAATCTTTTTTGGGCAGTCTGAATTGCTACAGCCGGTACATTGAGGATTTCGCCGTCAATGCCGCAATTTGTATGAGTTACGGGAGGTGGATTACTACAAGCTGAGAAAGCAGGATATACAAGGGGAAGTACGCCGATCCAGCCATATCAGCCAATGAGGTGTCGCCCGGGTCAACTATTTCCACCAAATCGATGCTGCCCGGGTCAAATATCGCACCCAATGAGACGCCGCCCGCGTCCACTCAGACAGGCAGCCGGCTGCCTAACGCCAGTGCTGCCGGGCTGGATGATCACATGACCAAAGCGATGGTAGCCTTCGGCATGCTGAAAGCAAAGATGGCGACCATACCAGTCCTGAAGCATTTCGATGTTAATAAGGTGCATGTGGTCATCATGTATGCTAACAAGTGGGCTATCTCAGCTGCCCTTGTGCAGGATCATGATGGAGTATATTGTCCTGTGACGTTCACTAGCCGGACTCTGAAGGCTAACGAAGTTAACTATGGGCTAGTGGATAAAGAAATTTTGGCTTTACTACAGATCCTGGATGTGTGTTATACTATGCTGACCTATTAAGGTATTATCCAGACGGTGACCCTGGCATGGCTTCTGACGGCAAATGAAATAGATGGTCGGCTGGGTAGACGGGCTGCTTTGCTGTTTCAGTGGTTTCTGGAATTAATCAAGTGTACCAAAGGAGAAGAGGAGATACTGGGCACGTTAGCGGCCGGCATCACCCCAGGGCAGAAGTGGAGGAAGTGCTGATAGCCATAGCGCCTCGGAAACAGCCACGACAATCCATCATACTACCACCACCAACAGTGGGACCGACAGAAAAACAGGTGGTTCTAAGCTTTGATGGATCAGTAAGCGTAAAAAAGGGAGTAGGCGCCTATAGTGATATCCTATAGAAGCTGCCCGAGTGGAAAGTGGTCGCTGCTGCTTCAGATTTCACGCCTGGTATAACCGTAAATGCGGCAGAATACCGAGGATTGTTACTTTGCATAGATCTGCTTACTGGTCGGACGCAGGGGCGGATCATCATATGCGGTGTTTCCAATCTGGTGATCCAGTAAATCACGAGAGAAATAGACTGCAAAGCTCCCCGACTAAGACTTTTGAACGATCGGGTTATCTCTGCCCTACGGTAATGGCCAGAATATGAATTGTTACATGTCAAACGGGAGTGGAACAACAGCGCAGACCACCTGGCTACATTGGCCATGCGTCATCAGGTCGGCCGCACCGTCTCGGATCCAGGTATGTTAGGCGAACGGGCAGAAATGAACAGGCGACCAGAGATAATCGGACGGGCCGCCAGGTGCGAGATCCACCCACCCGGATCCAACCGTTTCGGAGAAGAAGAGTATGACGACCAGGACTGGGAACTAGACATTCAGACCCGGCTGGATCAGGAGGTGCCCTGTGGCAACAGGAGATCCAGCTAGGTGACCTGCAGCCGATCGGGCGTGACCAACCGGGGTTAACAGCCGAAGTGGAGGATGGAGTGGGATTGAAAAAAGCATGGATGTATTTATTAAAATGGAAACAAGGAAAAGGATAGGGCTAAAGAGTCAGGTTGCCCATCGCTGTGGACGATTATATTTGCTGCGGAGCCGGGACACTTGAAGTCCAGGATGGTCAGAGGGTCAGTTTTGGTATTGATTGCGCCAACGATCTTACCGGTCGATAGCCTACAAAGATTCGGAAAGAGAGGTAGTCCGATCCGGAGCACCTAAGCCTGGATACCACGTTCCACCCTCTGCCGAATCTCCGCTCCTTCGGCTCGCCAGATGGAATATAAAAGGGGAGAGAAACAGGTTCAGGTCACAAGCACCATCCCTCATGCCCTCCAAGACAAACGCACACAAACGGACCCACGCCTCGGAGGCCCGACCACGCCGATTCTTCCGGGCGGCGGAATACGCTTGGAAAGGCATGTCTTCTCGCCGATCCTCCACGGAGATGAACGGAAAATGGGTGGATTCCCAGATGACCTGGGTATGGGTCGCAGCGAATTTCCGGAACCTCGCTCGGAATGCGGTTAAAAATGGGCTGAACGGAAGTCCAATATCTGGCATCTCAGTGGCCAAGATTCCCCAAGGTTTAGTTTCCATGAGCTTGTCAACAGCACCTGACCTCATCAAGTTGGGGCACCAAGTTTCTGTTTGAAGCAACTTGCAAGACGGAGGGAATATCCAGAGAGGTGGACGGGATAAAGAGTAAGCGAGTTGAGAACTGGAGACATCGGCGAGACTCAGGTCTTTCAGCTGCTTAAGGCAGGATGTCGGACCGCTCCGCCTCACGGAGGAAGCGTCCGTCGGGCAACCATAGAAGCGAAATCTTGGGGAGAGGCGGCGCAGGAGCCGGAGGGCTCTGCCGGATCTTGGGCGTGGCTGCCGGTCGAACGGATCGGCTTTTGGTGCGAGCTCCAGCCGGAGCCGGTGGCCTGGTTCTGGCCGAGGCCTTGGTGGAAGGCTCTGCTAAGTCATCCAGGCTGAGAGACAACCACTGTTCGGGGATATCGTCCTCATTCTCCTCTGCCTTCTTCACTGCCATATGCTTCCCCTTCTCCGTTTCTTCCTGCTCTGCTTTCATGTTTTCCGTCTCAGCCGTACTCCTGGAATCTAAGGAATTGCTTACGGTCTCGGGATGGGGGTGTCCTGGAAGGTCGAAGTGACAGCGGTGTCGGGAGGCAAAGATGGATTAGCTGGATCGTATTCTCCGAAGCCGAAACCAGTGGGCGAGGGGTCTGTAAATCGATGACCTGATCGGGAGCCGGAAAAGAGGCCGCCTGGCCACCAGGACTCAAGAGGCGACGCCGGACGTCCGCGCGAGAGCGGGACAACGCAGCACACACGTGCTGATCGTGGTAGTCCTCATCTTCATCGTCATCATCGTAAACGTCCTCAGGGGAGGACGGATCTGAGCCCGCGTCCGAGTCAGGCGGAGAGCCAGTTTTGGAGCCTGGGGGGGGCGAGATAGCTACTGATCCGGATGGCGGGTCAGCTTCTGAGCCGGATGCCGAGTCAACTTCTGTGCTAGACGGCGAGTCAGGCGTAAGACTAGTTTTCGCCGTGGGAGCGAGTGGGGATACGGCGGATGCCTCCATTGTAAATGAACTACAGTCGCTGTCCGAATCAAGTTCCAGTTCGCTAGCCGAATTGCCCAAATAACTTTGGTGCAGGAGGGAGGATTCACTCCCTTTTCTCCGTTTTGGAGGGGTCGAAGGCAGATCAGAACCAGCCAGGGATAGATTAGAGCTGGCAGAACGTTTTCCGGTCTCCGATCCTGCCGATGCGGACGAGGGATTTGAACCAGCCAGAGATGGATTAGAGCTGGCCGGACGTACTCCAGGTACCAACTCTGCTGAGGCAGATGACTGGGACAGTATAACAGGGACCGGAACCTATCCTCCTTATCCAACTGGACGGCGTAGGCGCGGTCGGCTCGGATCAGATCGCCATTAGCGTCATGATATCTTCTCCAAACCTGGCAAAGCTCAGATCGCAGCCTTTGCTGCCTGGAAAAGGCTTCTTGCAGCTGTTGCTAAAAAGAAAAAGGAATCTCAATGGCCAAGGTCGGCATATTTCTACGAAAACGATCTGACTAAGTCACAATTAGTTGAAATTAGCTGGTTCAGAGTCGACGAACATACATATATTTCATGACAATTATATTTACATGCATGTGGAACAGCCAAATGGTCAGAATGAAGACAAGATCCCGATATTGACTGGGACAGTATAACAGGGACCGGAACCTATCCTCCTTATCCAACTGGACGGCGTAGGCGCGGTCGGCTCGGATCAGATCGCCATTAGCGTCATGATATCTTCTCCAAACCTGGCAAAGCTCAGATCGCAGCCTTTGCTGCCTGGAAAAGGCTTCTTGCAGCTGTTGCTAAAAAGAAAAAGGAATCTCAATGGCCAAGGTCGGCATATTTCTACGAAAACGATCTGACTAAGTCGTAATTAGTTGAAATTAGCTGGTTCAGAGTCGACGAACATACATATATTTCATGACAATTATATTTACATGCATGTGGAACAGCCAAATGGTCAGAATGAAGACAAGATCGGGAACCTGAAGATATTGTCACGAATATGGAAATACGAGAAAGACAAGCAAATGGTTTTCGCGATATATTAATGAATTAGAAGAGAAACGAAATAAGACTGGTTTGTCGCGATAATTATGGGCCATACTTCGCACGTAGAGGAGAAATATGAAGCCCCGGATGATCCATAAGGTTTAGGTCATGATGTTTCGCAGAGATCTTGGTGATCAACGAAGGTCAATGCGTCTTGCAACGAGCCGATCGGGGTCGGATGTCTATCACCGGGATACCATTCTACGGCGTCGTCCGGCGAAACCCCTCTTGCTTCCACTCGACGAACAGGCAGGTGCAACACTAGGGAAAGCAGGAAAACATCCATGTCACATTCGTTGATCTAGATGCCATCCACCACGAAATCACAAATTGCAGCCCAAGCGACCCCAGCTTCGCTACGACAACGTTTGCGCCCATGGAAATACTGCTCCAACCAATCATCCTTGCGCATCCCTTTGGAGATGGGATGCTGATGGGTCGATTCCCATATCGCTTCTCCATGTTCCTTGGACAATCGGTCTAAACGTGAATGGAGTTCGTGAAACCATGGGCGATCGAGGAAACCTAGCCCAAGTATGGGAGTCGAAAGATCCTCCCAAGGTTTCGAGTAAAGCATATCCCAAACAGCATTCGCCGTGATTAAACCTGTATTCCATTGGTCCCGCGGACCTGCCGGTGATTTGAGAGGAAAGATCCACTTTCCTGGGCGAGAGAAACAACGAGGAACAATCAGCTTCTTGATTTCCAGTGTTAAACCCCATACTTGACGAGCACCCCATGGCTTACGGTACTCAAATTCAGCTGCCGTTGGTTCGGTCGTCGACGAGACATACAGATCAATGAACTTCTTTCTCGGATCGTAACTGTAATCGTCTTGTTCCACGGCTGAACGTGAAGCTAGGATAAGGACACCAGTAAAGTTTGCAGGCCAACCGGCCGATGGTGCACCAGCTGATGAGAGACCACTTAAACTTGCACGGGCCGGTCGCTTCTCCTTCAGTTCATCTGTTTCGTCGTCGTCCGAAGTCGTTAGGTCAACTACTTGATTTAAGAATATTGGTTTCGCTGGACGTGTTGCCGAAACCCGCCGACCGGTGCGCCGCAACTTGGCCATAGCGGTCCGAGTCCGTTCGTCCAGGTCAGCTGAATCATCATCGGAATCGGGAATGGAGAGGCGGGGACGCTTTGCAGGAATAGGTGAACCTTGAAAATTACTGTTCCGGTTGTGGGTTACTGAATCTGGCGGCGCTGGACTTGGCTTCGAATTCAGGAAGAACCAGGCAGTGCGGGTGGAGATACCGCCGATTCATCGACCGGCGGCTGACTGGTTTCCATATCGGCCGACGAAAGAGAAGCAGGAGAGAATGTTGGTGAAGCCTGGCCCGATTCAGGAGATTTATTGGGTGACCAATTGGGCTTGGGACCAAGAGCACCTGTGGTGAAGTCGCTCTCAGAAATTCTTTCTGAGATGCGAACACCCACGGTGGGACCAGATGACTGACTGTCGGAGGGGGTACTCCGTCCATCCAGGACTTGATTCGATCCGGCATCCGGCCGGCGGGATCGGTCACTCCCATCACCTTGGTCGTGGCGACTTTGATAATCCATGTTCGAAAAGCTCACCTTGTGTACCCGTCAGTACTGGCGGTTGGGCTCTCTTGATGCACCCTAGGGCGAAAAGTTAAAAGTCCGTCGAATAGAGAGATGAGGGTTAGGAGTAGGAGTAGCTCCTGGGCGGAAATCTTCACCGGGGAGCAGGATTGGCAATATACTTGAAGTTTGTATACTGCGATAGCTGGACCGAGAATAATCGAACGGCCAGCAAAACCAAATTAACAAAGGGATAAATCCAGTTGTGTACAGAATCCAAATTAAACCCCACAATCTTTCACAGTAGGCCAAAACGTTACCACACTTTCCAATAGAGATAAACCGTGTTCAAAACACGGGCGACTTGAGGTGAGTATACACGACGCAGCGACCCCCGGTCAGGGGACTGCCGGTGGGTTACTTTAACCTTACCAATAGCAGCAAGAGGGGACCTTGTTAGCCCTCTGCTGTGAACCAATGAAAGCGACTTGTGTCTAAGAAAGCGAAACGTATACTGATTTTTATCCCTATGTCCAATACTCCCTTTTGTGTAACCTACACCAAATAGCCCGGCTGGATAGTTATGTGTCTTACCTGAAATAGCCCAGTCATTTCCTCTCTTTTGTGTTACGTACACCAAACCCAGCCGGCTCGCCTGGATACTCCTTCGTGTATCACACATCAAATATCTGTGGTGAAGCGATCGGGAAATATTGGGACTGAAGTGGACCACACATGGCCGTTGATTGGTGACGATAGAACACCCATCAACATATGACGGTTGATGGGTGGGAAAAGGTTGATCACGATTAAGAAGAAAAGGTGGCGGCCAACGGATATTTACGACGTGGAAGAATCAGCCAAGTATGGTCGTTAAGCCCAGTCCCAGGCACTGGCGGAATGATGGAGATCACGATCACGATCGTTGTCACAGTCACTAAGTGGAGTTCTCGTGGATATAATAAGAAATAGTGACTGTTGACATGACATACCAAGGGCAGGTGACCAGCCGATCTCTGAATGGTATAGTGGTGAAAGCTGGCTATGATACGAAGTTACAGCCTGATCGGCTTGTCATGCCCGAAGAATGAAGATCAAATGATGAATGAAGATCGGGCAGGTGGATTAACAGGTTGTATGAGTGATGTGAACCTTTGGTTGGTCCGAAGATGACGTGGCAAGGCCTGATCAGGCCTGATCAGCCGAGATCAGTGTGGTATGGTTGTCCTGACGGTGTATTAAGATCGGAAGTGTGGTTTGGAAGATGAATTGAGTCGTGATGATGATGACCCAGAGCGTTCCCGAGGTGATCAAGGGCTGATCAGCCTGATCACCACCTGATCATTTGGTCGATCGCTATGGCGATCGTGATCAGGGCCGATCAGCCTCTGATCAGCGTTGATATGCAAGGGCAAGTAGGTTCTCGGTCTGGTCGGACTATATATGAAGTGAACAAGTGCTGAGGAGCAAGTCTCAAGTGGTTTCAAGGTCGTTGGTTGAAGATCAGGATGGGTTGAAGATCCTCTGAAGAGTCGGGTCATGATCAGGGCAGAATCGGTACAGGTCAGCTTGAAGGTGCAGCCAGGATGGGCAAGAGAGTGTTACGCAACCGTGCGACGAAGTAAATAGGTTCGAAGTAAAGGTCAGGCATGAGTTGAGGTATGGTACACAGGTATAGGACACTGCATATATAATAACAGGTTTAGATTTTCCCCCTAAAGCAAAGAGTCGCTCCGCCACGTGTGCGGTCATTGGGAGTACAGGGTTGATTAGTCCCCTCTTGCTCATCTATTTCCCGGTTAAGACGCGCTTAGACGCATTTTGGCTTACCGGAAGACCCCCGACGGGTTTGTTTTTAGGTGATCTAACCTCACCCGCAACGCGCACGTGTTTGGAACACGTTAATAATATTGGTAAAGGTTTTGTGGAGATAACGTCTGTGGATTACTGTGGAAGATCGTGGATTGATCGCATTTTCTTGGTTTCGTTATATCTCTCTCTCATTGGCCGGCCTGATCAGACGAACTTTCCTGATCAGTGCCTAGATACTGAATAAGTGTCGACCCCAACCCGTTCTCCGGTGAAGATTTCCACCCGAGGACACCCCCCGTCTCGAGAAGGTCAAACCCTCCGACCTGATCAAGATCATCCTTTTCGTCACCGAGTCCACCTAAGTGAGTGTAATCAGCCCCGATCGACGGGTACACAAGGTGAGATGAAGTTAAACATAGATCCTGACGAGCATGAAGACCGGCCAGATGACCGGGAGGATCAGATCAGTCACCACAATGGTGATTCATCTGATCCCGATGCTGATCAGGATCGACGGAGTACCCCCTCCGATAGTTGGTCGTCCGGGCCAGTGGGTATCCGGATTCCACCCAGACTTCGGTCATGGATTTGGAAATCGGCTCCACCACAATGGTGCGCGTGCCCGGATCACTTGGTGACTCAGGATATCACCGTGATTCCTTTGATGATGAAAAAGATGTGAAAAGCAAAGTGGAGGAAACTTTTCGGGTGCATTGGAGGAAGGCGTATCGCCTCCGATGCTGTCCATTTCTAAAGGAAGCGATGATCGACCTGGTCTGGTGGAGTGCCAGGTCGAGATTAAAGATGAAATAACTCCCCACATGGCCCCGATCGGGGCCGATCTGGGTTATAGTAAAGTTGACTATAACCCAGGAAAGGATCGAGGTGTTAACCTTGATCCTATGCATAAGAAGAAAATGGAAAAAGACAGAAAAAAATATGGGGGCGGATCATTGCGATCCACCTAAAAAATATGATAAACCTAAACCGAAGATCTTCGAGGAAGACGAAGAGAAGATCGAACCAGCCGAGAAGACCACTGTCCAAGATGTGGAACGACTGTTCTATCTTCGAGAGTTTCACAAGTTCCTGGTTACCAACCCAGTGATGAAGATCATCAAGCCTAAGATCATCGGAAAGCTGGAAGGTCGAGCGACCCGGCCGGTGATCACAGGCAGTCAACTTGATCTGATCAGGAACCTCTTGGCGCAGATCGACGAGGTTGGCTTCACTACTGGTGCCTTCGACGCGAATATGCTATTCGATCTAGATCAAGAGACGATCAGAGAATCTATGATCACCCTGTATGATCATCTTGCCTCGTTACTAGGGGCGAACCCAGTGGTTCAGTCACCGATCACGGATCCTTCGCACCGATCACAGTTGGTGGAGTATCCTATGGATATCGAGTCGATCTATCAATCGTCATCACAATCTGGAGCGGCATCCACCGACTCCTCGGTTGGGATCACACGTATGACGTTGGGCCCGAAAGGAATCCAGCAGATCGACCCCAAGACCGAGTCGCAGAACAGGAAGAGAAAGCCTGAACCTGGTAGAGTCGGATCGGATGATAGTTTTGAAGATGCTCAGGAAGTGCCACAAGCCAATCCGACCTCCAATACCGGTCACACCAACACGCCGGAGGTCCCAGAGCAATTAAAAGCCATGTTCGCGACAATGATGAACCGATTTGCGGGTGATCAGTATGGATTGCCTCCGTACACACCTGGACAAGGACAACCATGGCGATCGGCACCGAATATGAACCAGTCTGCTGAGAAATCGGTCAAGAGACCCGTGGATGTGGAGATGGAATCAGTCCGATCAGCCGGAATCGTTCGTTCGATATGCCAGGCCGATCACCAAGACCGATTTCACCGATCACCCCCACGGAGTGATGTGGACATGGAGTCAGAAGGCGAGATCAGTCAGCATTTCGATCCAGATGATCTGGACATTGAGATGCCTCGTAGGGCGAATATGGCCTCCGCGCAGGCATTTGACTGTGAATCCGGAACGATTACCCGAGTGCGAATGTCTGCGATCACGGAATTGAAAGATTTCACCGGCAAGGATATGGATGACGATCAAGCCAGAGCTTGGTTAAGTCGGACTAAACCAGCTTTTCTGAGGGACAAGACACCGGAAGGTGAGAGATGCCTGATCTTCGCTGATCTAATGAAGGGTCCGGCCAAGAACTGGCTTAAACAGC
>MIQA02007121.1:0-19889 GCA_001887855.2 Sclerospora graminicola | reverse complement strand
AAAAGGTTCAGCCTCCTTGCATTGCTGTTTCAGGACCACATGCAACAGCCCTTCGAGAGAACAATGTGCCTCAGATATCCACAAAGAAACATACCCAGTTAATAGAGTCAATCGCTTGTATGAGGATGAAGATGGTAAACGCATCCGTGTTACCAGTTAGTGCGGATCTAGCAAAACGGCATAATCTGTGGCGAGATCACGAATCGCCGCGTCGACTATAAAGTTAATCTTGACCCTACAAAGTAAGATGTGTATTTTTGATTTATAGACATTACGTGAGCAGAGCTCTACACACGCCTTGAATGAGTTCGTCCTCTGGTTTCCTTCCCTCATTCGGAAATTTAAATGCAGATGAGCTCGTAGAGCATGATGTAGCGACGAGAGAGTTCCGTCACCAGTTCCTTGGGAGCACCGGATCGTTAAACGGGTCACAATGCTCTTTAAACCACGGACGAAGAAACTCCTTGTCAATGTTCTCCGGTGACTTGCCTGCAGCCATACACGCATCGTACGAATCGGCTAGCCAGTAGCGACTCGAGTCGGGTGTATGCAGTTCATCAATAAGCAGAATCTCACCCGTAGCTTCATCGAGCCCAAATTCGTCCACAAGAAGAAGGCCACGCTTGGCTGCCTGCTCCTGCCCACAAGCAAAGCGCTCGAGCGCTTTTTTCTCCCAGAAATCCCATTGATCCTGTGTCATCCGTCCGCTACGCACCACTTTGAGACCAGAAATGAGCTCGTCGTGCTCGTCCTTCGTCGTGGGCGTCACGAGGTTCTCGGGCAGCTCCTGATGTTGTTTGTAGCCATCTGGCAGCAAATGGCCACAAAAGTCACGTACACCGTTCTTATGGTTGGTTGCTGCCGATGATAGAGAGAGCAGTTACGATTCTAATACCTAAGTTCAAAATGACGCTACATTAATGCATTACCTATACTATACATCCATGTCTCTAAGGTACATGTATGTTTTCCCTGCTCTTGCTGCATTGTCATACTTCCAATCTAAACCCTATGTCACGTATAACTTCCGTGGCCTAGCCGCTCTTGTCAGAAACAGCCGTATTACCGGGAGAAATTCAGCGAGTTTGACGCCTCCACGTGGGACGTTAGCTTACAAATACTGAACATTACATTTGAGAACATAATAATGGATACCCTTGAACAATCAATACTAAGTAAGAATACATATTTTTACCGGGAGTCGGAAGTGAGAGTACATACTGTACTACGTTTGTACTCACTTTTACGCATAAAATTAAACTATTTAGAGGAATGTTAGGCCACAGTAGGCAACCTGGCAGGTATGCCGAATTTAATTTGTTCTTGCCGAATTTGCTTTTGTTCTTGCCGTTCTTAATTTGTTCTTTGCCGAACTAGGACTGGAAAAGGTGTACATCTGGGGTGCATTTGCAGCTGCATTATGGTAAATATACGGCTATGGAGGATCTATACTTCAACTTGAGATATTGCAGTACCTGTATGACGATGCTAACGATAGTAAGCGTACGAAATATGCTCATGAGTATACTTGTTCCTATAGCTATCCTCCTTTTCATCGCGGATACCGGCATAGAACGTGACATGGTGTTATCCGCTATTGCTTGACCTGGAAGCAGCGCCTGGAATCGCTCCTGAATGAGTTGTTATTTCAACTCCGAATTAGCTACAGTAGCTTCCAGAGAAACACGGAACTGAATGCGATCGGTTTTTTTAAAGTGCGAAAGTATGTCTTACGCTGGACGTGAGGACATGCCTGGAGATTCCCGGAATGTGCTCCAAGAAAGTCGGCTATTTTTAACCAGTAGAATTGTTGTGTAGGTGTTTGCGCAGATGCTGGTATATCAGCGACTTAATTGCTTCGCGGTGTGGTTGACCGAGTCCTGCTCCTCACGGCTAGGGGAATTAGTCTATAAGGCAGATGTGCTTGCCTATTATCCCAGTGGGCCATTGAAATTATTAAGTGCGGTCAAGGGGAAGAGGATATCCTGGGAACATTACAACAACCATCACTCCGAGAGCTAAAGTGCAGGAAGCTTAGAAAGCGATTGCCCCTCGAAAACAACAGGACAATCTATCACGCTCCCACCGCTAAGCGTTGATCCAAATGAGGAGGTGATGGTGTTGTGTTTCGACGGGTCGGTCAGTGTCAAAAAAGGTGTGGGTGCCTATAGTGACCTTTTATGGAAGCTTCCAAAGTAGGAGGTGGTCACCGCCGCTTAGATTTCACGCCGAATACCACGGTAAATGAAGCCAAATATCGAGGACTGTTACTTTGATTGGAACTATTCGCTCACCGGAATAAGGTTGGATCATTATTTGTGGGGGGCTCTAATCTGGTGATTTATCAGCTTACCGGAGAAATCGACTGGAAAGCTCTTCAGATAAAGTCATGGAAAGAACGATTCTTCGATATCTTCACCCTCGTCACTGATTGTCTAATAATGCCTCGCCCGTGACTGTGGATAATCCATCCCAACCTGGCATATCAGGAACCTCACGCTGGCCCTCAACCAACTGTCCCGCCGACTGTTCTCGTAGGGGGGCGGCCACTTGCTTCAGGGCAACATCGCTGTCTTGGATCAGCTTCCATCACACTTATCAAGCTGACCCTGGTCGCCCCCGGTGCTCTAATCATCCCAGACTCATCCGTCTGCATAGTCTAACGTAGGTAGGTGGCCATATTTCGTGTAGTACACACAAAGGTTTGTACTTGATTATAGGGATAAAGCCAGTGTACGTTTCTCATTTTAAGACACAAGTCGCTCTTGATTTACCTCAGAGGGCTAACTGAGCTCCCTCTTGTTGTTATTGGTTTACCCGGGCAAGGTCACTGAAGGCCCACCGGAGGTCCCCTGACCTTGAAGTTTGTATACTCACCTATTTGGAACACGGTTTAGGCCCCTGTCCAAGTGCCGGTTGGCGTTCTGTACTGAAAAATAGTGACGCATGATTGGACAAAAATTGGTGTTTGGCACATTGGTGTTCCGAGACCGGAAAACCTCCAAGGGGTGTTCTGAACTGAGCACATTTGTACCGAATTTATCTAAAGAGGAATCAGTAATATACATCATAGATAATAATAGGTATGCGTCCTCGACCGAAGCGTTCGGCACGACCCGGGGGAAAATCAATATTTAGCCCCCATTTGCACGATGCACAGAAGCGTCATCAGTAGTCCGAGAGGAATTACGTCGAATGCTACCTGATGCTCGCCAAAGTTTCCACAGCTGGTACGTATTTTATTACCGGAGTTGTGAGGTTAATGAGGTACTAAGATTAGTTTTACTCATGTGCAGAGGATGGAAACTCGTGCTGAAGTTGTGGAGCTAGCTAACTTGTTTGACGCAAAGGTCATTGGCGTGCGACTGCATCAAATTTTGGTACAATTAGCTGGAACTGGTCGTATTGAGTTTTTAGGCGTGTTTGTGGTGAAACGATCGGACAAAAAGTTAAGAATTAGGTACCCGTTGATTGGTGATGATGGGAACACCCATCAAGATAGGACCGTTGATCCGCCCTAGAATATGAAGATCGGGTACAGGACAAAGTTGGATATGTGAAGTGGTGAGCACTACGAGCCTTTTTAAGCTGAGGCAAGCGGTGAGAGTTGACGGATCCATCCGGAATTAACGTAAGAAGGTCTGATCAGGTCCAATTTCACGAGAAGTGCTGAGTCGTGCGACCCTTGCGACCCAACATGCAATGAAGGTCAAGGATACGGTCGAGGGAACTGGCAATATCGATGTTGTGATGACCCTGAGGTGTTTTGAAGTGATCTGGGACTGATCGCCCTGATCACTGCCCTGATCACTGCCCTGATCACTATGCTGATCGCTGTGTTGATCATGATCCGAGCCGATCAGCCCCAAATCAGTCTCCAGGTGAAGAGAGACGGAGTTTTCGGTTAAGATGGGTTTGGTATGGGGCGAACAGTGTCTGGGAGACAGATCTCAATATGTTCCAGGCTGCCTTTCGAGGATTCAGGATGGTTGAAGATCGCCATAGAGTTTGACCGTAATCAGTCCAGAAGTGGTACGGATCAGGTTGAAGGTGCGACAAAGATGTGTAAGGTGGTACTACGCAACCATGCGTCGAAGCGAACAGGATCAAAGTATGAGGTAGTCACATGGGTTGGTGTACGGTACACTAGGTACAGGATATTGCATATATATATAACAGGATTGAATTTACCCAGTCGCTCCGCCACGTGTCGCGGTCATTGGGAGCACAGGGTTAACTAGTCCCCTGTAGCTCAACTTAATTCCCGATTAAGACGCGTTTAGACGCATTTTTACTTACCGGTAGGCACCCGACGGGTTTTGTTTAGGTTTTCAAACCTCACCCCCCACGCGCACGTGTTTAGAACACGTTTATTATTGGAAATGTTTTGTGGAGATAACGTTTGTGGATTAGTGTGGAAGATCGTTGTTTGATCGTGTTTTTCTTGGTTTCTCGTTGTCTCTCGTTCTTATTGGCTGGCCTGATCGGACAAAGTTTTCCGATCAGTGCCTTAGATACTTCAACTAAGTATCGACTCCGACTCGTTCTTCGGTGAAGATTCCGACCCGAGGACATCCCCCGTCTCGAGAAGGTCATCCCCTCCTACCTGATCAAGATCATCATTTTTATCAAAGAGTCCACCTGAGTGAGTGTAACCACCCCCGATCAATAGGTACACAAGGTGAGATGAATTTAAGCATGTATTCTAACGTAGATGACGACCGGGAGGATCGAATCAGTAACCATAGTGATGATTCATCCGATCCTGATGGCGATCAGCATCAACGGAGTACCCCCTCCGATAGTTGGTCGTCCGGGCTAGTGAGTATCCGAATTCCACCCAAGACTTCTGTTCTGGATTTGGAAATCGTCTCCACCACAATGGTGCGCGTGCCCCGACCACTTGGTGACTCAGGATATCACCGTGATTCCTTTGGTGATGAAAAAGATGTGAAAATCAAAGTGGAGGAAACTTTTTCGGGTGTATTGGAGGAAGGCGTATCGCCTCCGATGCTGTCCAAACCTAAAGGAAGCGATGGTCGACCTGGACCGGTGGAGTTCCAGGTCGAAATTAAAGACGAAACAACTCCCCACAAGGCTCCGAGCGGAGCCGATCTGGGTTATAGTAAAATTAACTATAACCCGGGAAATGATCGGAGTGCTGTCCTCGATCCTATGCATAAAAAGAAAATTGAAAAAGAAAAAAAGGCATGGGGGCGGATCGATGTGATTCACTAAAAAATATGTGAAACCTAAACCGAAAAAACATGGTTTAGGATGTAGAGCGCTCGTTTTACCTTCGGGAGTTTCACAAATTCCTATAACAGCCGGGTGATGAAAATCATCAAATCAAAGATCGTTGGGAAGCTAGAAGGTCGAGCGACTAGGACGGTTATTACGGGTAGCCAACTCGACCTGATTAAAAATCGTCTGGCCCAGATCGACGAAGTTGGTTTCACTACTGGTGCGTTCGACGCGAATATGCTGGTCGATCTAGACCAAGGAACGATCAGAGAGGATATGATAAAGCTGTACGATCACCTTGCCTCGTTGCTCGGGGCGAATCCCGTGGTCCAGTCACCACCGGCTGATCCTTCTATCGATCACAGTTGGTTGAATATCCTATGGAATTCGAATCGATATATCAACCATCATCAGGGTCCGGAGCGGATTCTACCGATTCCTCGGTTGGAGTGACGCGTATGACATTGATTCTGAAGGGAATCAAACAAACAGACTCCAAGACCGAGTCGCAGAACAGAAAAAAAAGCCTGAACCGGGTCGTGTCGGGTCAGACGACGGTTTTGAAGATGCTCAAGAATCTACACAAAACAATCCGACTCCCAAAAATAATCCTACCGGCATACCGGAAGTACCGGAACAAATGAGAACCATGTTTACGACTATAATGAACCGGTTTGTGGGGGAACAACATGGATTACCCCAGTATACAACCGGACAAGGGCAACCATGGCAATTGAGACCGAACATGAATCAACCGACGGCTAAACCGGCAAAAAAACATGTAGATGTGGATACGGAATCAGTTCGATCAGCCGGGATTGTCCGAACGATATGCCAAACCAGTCATCAAGACCGATTCCATAAATCACCCCCCCCCCCGTAGTGGCGTGGATTTGGAATCAGATGAAGAGATCAGTCAACACTTTGATCCGGACGATTTGAAGATGGAGATGCCTCGTAAGGCAAAAATGGCCTCGGCACAAGCATTTGATAGTGATTCTAGAACGATCACTCGAGTCCGGATTCTGGAACGGTCACTCGTGTCCGGGTGTCGGCGATATCTGAATTAAAGATTTTTCAGGCAAAGATGTGGATGATGATCAGGCGAAAGCCTGGCTGAGTCGGACGAATCAGCCTTTCTGAGAGATAAAACACCGGTAGGTGAAAGATGTTTGAATTTCGCTGATCTGATGAAGGGCTCGGCCAAGAACTGGCTAAAGCAGTTAAGTCGAGAAGTACGTTTAAAGGAGTCTCAACTGTGTGAGGAATTCGAGGAGCAACATTGCAACTCAGGGGTATCTGTCGCGAGGCGATATTGCCACAAGATGAAAAGATCCGATAAAACACCGATTGAATACTTACACCGGTTAAATGTTGCTGGCTTGTGAGCCAAAATGTCGTTCCAGTATCCACGGCATGCGAACATGGCTCGCGAACATGTTGAACACTTTATCAGCACTTTGGACAACCGCGTTTTGGCCAATCAGCTAACTCTACTTCGTATAAGAAACGCGGAAGATTTGGAACTGACCTTGAGAACGTTACAACAAGCTAAAAGTTGAGAACCCAAGGTCAAGGGGGGATCAAACCGATACCGATCTAAACCACACCCAGACTAGGTCAAGACACCAGCGGCTTGGCTGACAAGTGCGATCCGAATGATTGCGAAGGAATCAGACAGTTCCAGTTCGGGAGAAAAACGTGGCCGGTCAAGTTTAGGCTCAGATGAAGATCAATATCGCCATATCTTCACGGCCGGACCGGTACTCCGTCCGAGATCGTCGATTTATGGTGTTGATGGACAGAAATCCGTTGGAAACCTGCCTGATCAGGACAGACCTCGCAAAATATGCGTACATTGTAGGTCGACTAAGCATAGATATCATGATTGTTGGAAGAGAATCACATGCGGAAAATGTGATCGTAAGGGTCATCCCTCTGATCATTGTTTTTTCGTGAGTAAGACCTGTGAAAAAGATTCATGACGCCGGTGCCTGCCCGATTGAAGAGTTTTTCAATCAGATGCGCAAGTGGTACGTGTCAACTAAACATGCCGCCATGCTCCCACCGGATGTCGAAAAATGTTAAACTAGATAGCTCGCCAAGTTGGAATCTGGTTCGAATCAAGCGGTCTACGCTCAGCATCTATGCATACGTCGGTAGCAGAAATTAGTTTGAGGAAAAGGAGATAACCGACAGTGCATGTTCTATTTCAAATTGTGCCGATCGATGTCCGATTCACAGTCTTAGAGTGGATGAATATTCCCGTTCGGACGTGATCATGGAGTTGGATCTACTGCCCGGTGAATCCCGAGGATACTGGAAGTATCACTCTCCCGACAAGTGATTTAAACAAACAAAAGCTAATGGGAAGATTAACAACGAAAAGCCACTATTCTATTTGACTGGAGCAGAAGTCTCGATTATCGACTCCGCCTTTGCTCGTAAGGTGAGATGTCGTATAGACAGTACCCAGAGGCAAGAATGTGTTGGGATCGGCGAAAGTTCGTACATGACTGAAGGGCGATCACGGGATAAAATCACTCTGGCAGGTTCCCTTGTCTACTATTTCAACGCTTGGGTTGGCCGGTTAGCCGGTCAGGACGCGATATTGGGAATTGATTTCATGGTTCCAGCCGGTATACGGCTTGATCTGTCTCATGAAACCCTGACCCTCCCTGATGAAGTGCAAATGCAGTGATATCCGGCCGACGTCCATTATATGGTACCCCATTGCAGATGCTCAAAATGGGTCAGTACGAAAACATTGAGGTAGCCCGATCGATTGATGTGATGATCCGGTCGACTGATCGGCAGCAGAAGTGGCTAACCCGTGGTGAACGATGGGTACCGACTTTCGTAAAAGGGATTGGTAGATCAAGCTATATCAGGATTACCATCATATATGATCAGTCATTAATTGTTCATGAAGATATGATCCTAAGGATGTAGTTGATTGAAGGGAAAGTACCTCGACAGATAGGTTATGTCTCAGTGGGATGACGAACATATATTGAATGAAAAAATCTGGCCTATCAAGCCACCACGGACCTGATCAGTGATGAATACCTAGCACACGAAGACACCTCACCTTTGGTTGAAAAGTCGAAATATACAACTCCGACCAAGTTATTGTGGTGAAGCGATCTGGCAAAAAAGTTGAGAATAAGGTGGACCACACATGACCGTTGATTGGTGACGATGGGAACACCCGTCAAGATGGGACAGTTGATGTGTGGGACAGGCTGATTTCACATACTATGAAAGGTGGTTGACAACGGGCTTTCGTAATGTGAAGGGATAAGCCAAGTACCGTTACTAACCCTGGTCCCGGATATTAATGAAATGGCAAGGTCACGATCCGATCGGGATATTGCGTTGCGTGTTAAGTGGAGTTCACGTGGACGTATATGGCGAGATCGACTGAGACAAACTGGAGATACGGCATCAATGGCGAAGTAACATATCAGGAACAGCAGAATCCAGTTATCGGGATGAGTTACGAACGGTACAGATGTTGAAGTTGGATGTGATATGAAATTCCGGCCCGATCGGCCGAGTCGCTTAATTCCTCCATAGAATACGAAAATCGAGTACCAGACAGAGCTGAATATGTGGAGCGGCGAGCTGTGTGAGCATACCTAAGCTGAGACAAGCGGTGAGAGTCGGCGGATCCATCCAGAATTAGTGCAAGAAGGTCCGATCAGGTCCAACTTCACGAAAAACGCTGAGTCGGTGCGATCTTTGCTTCCCGACAGGTAGTGAAGGTCAAGAACATGGTCGAAAGAACTGGAAAAGTCGCTGTGATGGTAACCCTGAGGTGTCTAGAGGTGATCTGGGACGATCGCTCTGATCACTGCCCCGATCACCCTGCCGATCGCTGTGCTGATCATGATCTGAACTGTTCGGCCCCAAACCGGCTTTCAGGTGTGAAGAGAGATGGAGTTTTCAGTTAAGCCGGGTTGGATATGGGGCGAACAGTGTCTGAGAGGCAGGTCTCGAGCTAGTTCTAGGCTGCTTATCAAGAGATCAGGATGATTGAAGATCGCCATAAAGTTTGACCATAATCGGTCCAGAAGTGGTACGGATCAGGTAGAAGGTGCAACAAAGATGGGTAAGGTGGTACTACGCAACCATGCGACGAAGCGAACAGGATCGAAGTATGAGGTAGGTCACATGGGTTGGTGTACGGTACACTAGGTACAGGACATTGCATATATATAATAACAGGATTGAATTTACCCCAGTCGCTCCGCCACGTGTCGCGGTCATTGGGAGTACAGGGTTAACTAGTTCCCTGTAGCTCAACTTAATTCCCGGTTAAGACGCGTTTAGACGCATTTTGGCTTACCGGTAGGCCCCCGACGGGTTTTGTTTAGGTTTTTAAATGTAAAGTGCTCCAGAAGTTAACAGACTAATGATGATGGATGCTCGCACCGGATTGGCCGAAATGTTACCCTAAGCCGGATGCCCAGACCGGCCAGGAATAAGATGTAATTTGGGACTGCCCGGCACCCTTGTAGGCGGTCGGGCGGTGCCTGGCTGGAAACTAAGTCGGCGGGCGAGGATAGTCGGATAAGCGAGCTGAGCAGACGGAAGGACTATGGAGGTTGGACGGCCGAGGCGCGGATGGCGGACGGCCAAGATGGCGGACTGTTCGTAAGGATGGGGTGGAAGGAGCCCGGAAGAGGAGGATTGTTCTAGTGGAAAGAGTATGCACCGGGATCGTATGAAGGGCTGCCAAGGGACTGCTAGCGTCAGCGGCCGAGGGGCGCGGATGGGTGGCTATCCGGCCGAGCCGGTCGGGTACCATGTACCATTCGGACTGGTACCATATGGGTTCAGTGTACCGGTCGGGTTGGTACCATTTGGGGTTGGTGTACCGGCCGGGTTGGTACCATTTGGGGTTGGTGTACCGGCCGTACCGGTACACAGAGTCGGAGTTAGCCGGGTTGCGTGGGTAAGGCACATGACTGGTCAGGCGTGTTATTTGAGGTAGGTTACACAAAGGGAGTATTGGACATAGGATAAATCAGTATACGTTTCGCTTTCTTAGACGCAAGTCGCTTTTATTGGTTCACGGCAGAGGGCTAACAAGGTCCCCTCTTGCTGTTATTGGTTTGCCCGGGGAAAGGTTAAGTTAACCCACCGGAAGTCCCCTGACCGGGAGTCGCGGCGACTTCGTATACTCACCTCAAGTCGCCCGTGTTTTGAACACGGTATTAAAGTATTGGGAAGTGGTGACATTTGGCCTTCTGTGGATACACATTTGGATTCGCCCTTCATTGTTATTGGTTTAGCTGGCCGATCGATTATTCTCGGTCCAGCCGGTACTATACAAACTTCAAGTGTCCTATTGGTTTAGCTGGCCGACCGACTATTCTCGGCCCAGCCGGCACTATACAAAGTTCAAGTATATTACCCAACGAGCTCCCCGGTGACGATTTCCGCCCAGGAGCTACCCCTAGTCCTACACTTCATCTCCCTATTGGACGAGTTTACACTTTTCGCCCTAGGGTCCATCAAGAGAGCTAACCACCCAGTACTGACGGGTACACAAGGTGAGCTTTTAACATGCAACATTCGAGCAGTCGCGATCAAGCGGATGGAAGCGACCGACCAAGCCGGCCTCAAGCCGGATCGGATCATGACTCGGATGGACGGAGTACCCCCTCCGGTAGTCAGTCGTCTGGGACCCCCGTGGGTGTTCGCGTCTCAGGAAGATTTTCTGAGAGCGACTAAACCACAATGGTGCGCGTGCCCGGATCTCTTGGTGACCCTGGATATCACCGCGAGTCCCTAGCGGGCGAAAGACCTAAACCTGTCAAATTTGTTGACGATGTTGTGTCGGGTGCATTGGGGGAAGGCATATCGCCCCCAATGCTGCTGAAGACGGAAGGATGCGATGGTCACCTCGGATTGGGGGAGTTCGAGGTTGACATTAAAGAAGAAGTTACTCCCCTAGAGGCTCCGCCGGGGGCGGATTACGGTGCTACCTACGGCAGTGCCGGCCGCTACACGGATGGAGCCGGATCGGACTATGGTGCAAGTCGCCATAGTCCGAGGAAGGATCATGGTTCCGACCATGATCCTAACGAACGAATGCATATTTTGGATATAAAAGAAAAAATAAAGGAAGAAAAAGCGGAAGTCGGATACGACCGGAGTGGGAAGCCGGCCGGATCGGGACCAAGTCGCGATCTGGCCCCCTACCCCTAAAGAAACCGGATTGGCAGGAATTGGACTATTCGACTTACAAAGGCAAACCGCGATTCGAAGAGGAAGAAGAGAAGCAGGACGGCCTATCGACGGATGTCGATTTGGAGCGTGCTTTCCACCTTCACGAGTTGGGGCAGTTCTTGCGGACGGACAAGGTACTAAAAATAACACGGCCGAAGATCATAGGCGGATTGAAAGGTCCCGTCTCTCCCCCAACTCTCTCAGACGGCCACGTGTCCCTCATTAGAGGACTATTCGACCAACTCAAACAAGCCGGCATCAACACCGGCGTGTTTGATCCGAACGAGTTGTTTGATCTGAAGATGGACAAGTTGAAGGAAGCGTCCAGCGCCCTGCACGACCACTTGGTACCGCTAGTGGGTTGCTCGCCACCGTCGAAAACGATGACGGCTACGACTGGAGTGGCGCCGTCCACGCCGCCGGCGACAAGCAAACCGGCCGGTATACACTCAGGCTCTTCGCAGTACGAGTCTGCCCCTTCGGAAGCGGACTCATCGGATTCATCGGTGGGTATCACTCGCATGACGCTTGGCCAAAGGGGAGCAGCGCGTGTGGCGACAGCCATGAAACTTGGAGGACGTGAGGATCCGGGTACGCCCGAGCGGAAGAACGCCGGCCAGTACAGCGTACAGGCCTGGC
The DNA here is from genome assembly GCA_001887855.2 of Sclerospora graminicola. Taxonomy (NCBI): domain Eukaryota; phylum Oomycota; class Peronosporomycetes; order Peronosporales; family Peronosporaceae; genus Sclerospora; species Sclerospora graminicola. The sequence goes on along the minus strand of MIQA02007121.1, from coordinate 7,766 downwards.
GGACAGCGACGGCGGATCCAGAACCGAAGGAGGAAGACGAAGACGCGGATGGGCGGATTAAGAAAGAATGCCAATCTGGCAGCCCAGCTGCCCCTCAAGCCGCCCCTCAAGTCGCCCCTCAAGCCGCCCCTCAAGTCGCTACTCAGGTGCCGGATCACCTGCAGAACATGTTTTCGGCGATGATGGAGCGATACTTGGAAGAGCAACGTCGGCTGAGCGCCAGCCGCGGCAGTCCGAAGTCACCGGACCAGCCCGCTCGTCGTGGAACACAGGCCCCCGAACCAGTCCAGTATTATGCGAGGGAGCCGAGTGATGAAGATATGGAGTCGGTGCGGTCCAAGCAAAGTGAACCCCATGCCGCCCCGCCGAGCCGTCAGACAGGTCGCCGGACCGGACGTCGGCCAACGAACAGGAAGCTGTCTCTCAGCGACGTGGATATGGAATCCGTCAGGTCGGCCAAGTACCACTACGATCCAGATGACCTGGATCTGGGGATGTCCCGCCAAGCCCATATGGCTTCGGCCCAAGCGTTTGACGCGGATTCAGGAGCGATCACGAGGGTGCGAATGTCGGCCACGTCCGAGCTGAAGGACTTCACCGGGCGCGACGCGGACGTGGACCAGGCCCGAGGATGGTTGAGCAAGACGAAGTCGGCATTTCTCAGAGACCGGACGTCGGACTATGAGAAATGCCTGATCTTCGGGGATTTGATGAAGGGACCAGCGAAACACTGGATCCAACAGCTCAGCCGGGAAACCCGAGGAAATTGGAGGGGATTGGCCGGTGCGTTCGAGGAGCAATACTGCGGAGCTGGAATGTCAGCGGCGCGACAATATTTCCACTCCAAGAAGCGACCGGATGAGACCCCCCTGGAGTATCTCCATCGTTTGAATGTCGCTGGCATGAGAGCTGGTATTCCCGTTAAAGAAGATACCAGCCGGTCGGAAGCTGCCCGCGAACACGTGGAACTGTTCATCAGCACGTTGGACGATCGGGAGCTGGCAAACCAGCTGGCGTTACTGGGGGTGAAGAATACGACGGAGCTGGAAGTGACGTTGCGCACGTACCTAAGGGCGAAGAAGCAAGGCCCCAAGGCAGCAGTAGGAACCGGCCGTTTCAAGTCCCGATTTAACGCGGATCAAGGAGGCCGGCCGCCATCTACCAGGACGGCCCGAGCCGTCCGCATGGTCGCCCGAGAGTCAGACGCGACTAGCTCGGAAGAGGAGTATCAGCGATCTGGGGGCGAGTCTGAGGAGGAACAGTATCGGTACCTTTTCTCGGCAGAAGCCAGTCGGCCGTCCAGGCTACCAGCTGATTCTGGTCAGTCGAAGAGTTTTCCGGCTCGAGCTGACCAGGATTACCCTAAGCGCAAGTGTACCCACTGTGGGTCCATCAAGCATGACGACCGGAGCTGCTGGAAGCGGCTGACGTGCAAGAAGTGCGAGAGGAAAGGACACCCGGCGGAACACTGCCTGTTCACGTGTAAGGCTTGCGGGGAGGTGCATGAGGCGGGACTGTGCCCAATGGAAGAATTTTACAACCTGTTGAAGAAGTGGTACGTCCCGACCAAGCATGCTGGAATGTTGCCGCCCGGAGCGGAAAAGATGTTAAACTAGATCGCTCGCCAGGTTGGAATCTGGTTCGAGCCGAGCGGTCTAGTGTTAGTATCTATGCATATGTCGGTAAAGAGGATAATCAAGAAGCAAAGCAAAGGATAACCGACAATACATGTAAGTTTGACGATTACGTCACCCGGTCCCCGGCCGGTACGGCTGACCCCTTCCTGGTGAGCAGTATACGGACGGATGAGTATTCCCGGTCTGAAGTGCGAATGGAATTGAACTTGTTACCTGGCGAGTCGCGAGGTTATTGGAAGTATCACTCGCCGGATAAATGGTTCAAGCAGGCCAAGGCGGATGGAAAAATCAATAACCAGAAAGCGACCATGTTGTTCGACTCTGGCGCAGAAGTGTCTATCGTAGACACCACCTTTGCTCGTAAGGTGGGGTGTGAGATAGACGAGACGAAGCGGCAGGAATGTATAGGCATTGGAGAGAGTTCGTACATGACCCAAGGAAGGACAAGAGTCAAGATTACGTTAGCTGGGTCGTTGGTATATTACTTTACCGCCTGGGTAGGCAAGTTGGCCGGGCAGGATGCAATTTTGGGCATGGATTTTATGGTCCCGGCCGGTATACGGCTGGACTTATCGCATGGAACATTGACGTTGCCGGACGAGGTACAGATCCAGCTGGCCGGCCGGCGGCCCTTATATGGCGCCTACGTCCAGTTCCTCAAGCTAGGTCAGTTTGTAACGGTGCCAGTGGGAAAGGCGGTGGAAGTAATGTTACGGCCGCACGACCGACGGAGTAAGTTATGGCTGACAAGGGGCGAGTGCTGGGTACCATCTGTGGTTAAAGGGAGTGGTCACCTCAACTTCATAAGCGTGACCAACATCTCTGAAAACCCCCTCACCTTGCATGAAGATGTGATTATTGGAATGTGGCTGGCCGAGGATAAAGTGCCCCGCCGGCCGGGCTATGTCACTGTTGGCTCAAGACGCTATATCGAGTGGCAAAACCTGGCTTTTCAGGCAACCACCGATCTGGTCAGCGAAGAGGAAGAATTAGAAGAGGACCAGACTCCGATGGTGGATAAGCCTGAGTACCGGACCCCTACTAAAATATTGACGCGGAACCGGCCGTCGCCGGATCCGGCTGAACGTATTGACCGAAGCTACGCCCCGATCGCGGAACTGGTTTTGCCCACTCGGAAGGAGACGGACGAACGACAGAGTCGGGAGAAAGGGCCAAGCAGAGTTGCATATACGGTCAGCCCCGATGACGGTTGTGACGACCGAAGTGAATGCGGATCGGCCCAGCCGGCCGAGCAGAATTCGGAAATAGCCGAATGCGGATCGGCCCAGCCGGCCGAGCAGAATTCGGAAATAGACGAATGCGGATCGGCCCAGCCGGCCGAGCAGAATTCGGAAGCGGCCGAAGCCGATCAAGTCTGCATTCATGAAGGGGGCGAACTATATGTTGAAGGCATGGAAGAACAGATGGCGGTGCTACCTGAGGTGACCCCCTGCCCCCCAGCAGTCACTATCGACGATCTACAAGTGGGAGACCCGGATGTGAACACCCCGGAGGAGATCAGCAGATTGAAGGATATTATATGGAAAAGACGACATCTGTTGATCGGACCAGGGAACGCACTTCCTCCGGCCGCCCATGGGGCGGTTTGTGATATCGATGTGGGAGGTGCCAAGCCGGTCGCACAGAGATGCCGAAGAGTCGCCCCCCAGTATCGGGAAAAGCTTTCAGAGCTTATCAAGGGTCTGCTGGCCACCAAGATAATTCAGCCGTCCACCTCGCCATGGGCTTCGCCCATTGTAATTATCATTAAGAAGAATGGGGTGGACATAAGGTTGTGCATCGATTACCGGCTGGTGAACCGGCTGACTAAGCTGATGATTTATCCGATGCCGCTGATAAACGACCTGCTGGAGGACCTGGATAAAGTTTTGTGGTATTGCTCATTGGACATGGCCAGTGGATTCTGGGTGGTCTCTATGACCGATCGTGCACGGGAGATCTCTGCATTCGTGACGCCTTTCGGGTTGTTCGAGTGGAACCGGATGCCGTTCGGTCTGAAGAATGCTCCGCAGATTTATCAACGGTTGATAGATAACGCGCTGTACGGACACTTCAAGATCAAGGCGGATCAAGATCCGGCCCTGGTCGGAGATGTGTTTGCCGAAGGTGACCCGGACCCCGACCCAAAACCCTCAGTTTTGGGGCGGCGGTCTTACATTGATGACATTCTCGTTACGGCAACTACCTGGGATTTATTGTGTGACAAAGTGGAGAAACTGATGGTTACGTGTGAAAAGTGGAATCTTTCGATTAGTGTGGTTAAGAGTTTCTGGGGAAAGACTAAGGTAACCTATCTGGGTCATCAAGTGTCGATTGCCGGATTGGAGGCTAACCCGAAGGATTTGGAGTCCTTGAGTAATCTGCCTTTCCCGCGATCCCTAAAGGCTATGCAATCCTTTTTGGGCAGCCTGAATTACTACAGTCGGTTCATCGAGGATTTTGCAGTCTATGCGGCGGTCTTGTACGAGTTGCGGGAGGTGGATTACCATAAGCTGAGAGAGCAGGATAGGCAAGCGGAGACGCGGGCCGGGCCGGCAATTTCAGCCAATGAGGAAGCGCCCTTTTCAGTTATTTCAGCCAATAGGGAAGCGCCCTTTTCGGGTAGTTCAGCCAATGGGGAAGCGCCCTTGGCGAGTATTTCAGCCAATGAGGAAGCGCCCTTTTCGGATAGTTCAGCCAATGGGGAAGCGCCCTTGCCTGCCCAGACAAGCGACCGGCCGCCGGACCCCGGCGCGGCCGGCCCGGACGACCATATGACCCGAGCGATGGTGGCTTTTGGCATGCTAAAGGCGAAGATGGCGACCACACCGGTCCTGAAACATTTCGATGTTAATAAGACTCCGGTGGTCATCATCTACGCTAACAAGTGGGCCATCTCGGCCGCTCTCGTGCAAGATCATGATGGAGTGTACTGTCCCGTGACCTTCACCAGCCGGACCTTGAAAGTTAATGAAGTTAATTATGGGTTGGTGGATAAGGAAGTTCTGGCTTTATTACGGATCTTGGATGTGTGTTATACTATGCTGGTGTCTCGGCCTATCAAGGTACTATCCAGACGGTCGACCTTATCGTGGCTCCTGACGGCGAATGGGATTGATGGCCGGCTGGGGAGATGGGCGGCTCTGTTGTCTCAGTGGTCCCTCGAAGTGATTAAGTGTACTAAGGGGGAAGAGGAAATACTGGGCACATTGGCTGCCAGCATTACCCCCAGGGCAGAAGTGGAGGAAGCCCTGATAGCGATCGCACCTCGGAAGCAGCCTCGACAAACTATCGTGTTGCCGCCGCCAACCGTGGGACCCACGGAGGAACTAATGGTTTTGAGTTTCGATGGGTCGGCGAGTGTAAAGAAAGGGGTCGGGGCCTATAGTGCCATTTTGTGGAAGCTGCCCGAATGGAAGGCGATCGCGGCCGCCTCGGATTTCACGCCTGGCATCACGGTGAACGAAGCGGAGTATAGAGGACTGCTGCTTTCTCTAGATCTGTTGGCTGGCCGGACACAGGGGCGGATCATCATATGCGGTGATTCCAACCTAGTGATCCGGCAAATCACCGGAGAGATAGATTGCAAGGCGCCGCGGCTGAGACTGCTAAATGATCGAGTTATGTCCTCCTTGCGGAAGTGGCCGGAGCACGAATTGCTGCACGTCAAACGAGACTGGAATAACAGCGCAGACCATCTGGCCACCTTGGCCATGCGAGATCAGACCGGACTCACCGTCTCGGATCCAGGATTGTTGGACGAATTGGCGGAGATGAACAAACTATTGGAGATAATCAAACCGGCCGCCAGCGACGAGGGTCCCTCGCCCGAATCCAGCCGGCCCCGGGAAAAAGAATATAACGACCGCGACTGGGAACAGGACGTCCACGCCCGATCAAACCAGGAAGTACCCTGCAGCAATAAAAGGTCCCTCTAGGCGGACCCCCGAGCAGGCCTGGCGAGGCTAACCACGGTTGGTAGTCAACAGTGAATGTATGGAATGGTTGTCCGGAGTTGTCTTCGATTCAGTATGGTGCCGGATGGAGTGGTTTTCCGGAGTTGTCTTCGATTCAGTATGGTGCCGGATGGAGTGGTTTTCCGGAGTTGTCTCCGATTCAGTATGGTGCCGGATGGAATGGTTTTCCGGAGTTGTCTTCGAATCAGTATGGTGCCGGATGGGAGAAGTCAGACGAAGAAGATGAGCAAGCGGTTTCTTACGTAAAAAATGGAAAGAAAGGTGTATTATCGAGGTTAACAGCCAGTAACAAATAAAGAAGACGATGTATGCAAGGCTAGCCTCGTGGGACACCCTTGACGAAGCTCAGCGAAACTTGTTCCGGAGTCGGGGTACGCGGAGGCCAGGGTGACGATCGGGATCCTGCCGAAACTGGTTACGCCATGGATCTTGCTGGTCGAGCGCATCGAGAGAAGCTTGGAGAGTGGGAACCTGACACTGGCCCAAACCTGGATACCCAGTCCCGCCTTCGGCCGAGATCCCGCTCTTCTCTACGCGGCGGTTGGCCAGATGTAGCATGATCGGGTGGAGGAAAATGTCCAGGTCGCAGTGGCCGCGTTGGATTCCATCGACCACGAAGTTGCAGACCTTAGCCCAGCCTTCAGGCGCGCGTTTGCGACGGTTCTTGCGGTCGATCCAGTACTTGGCTAGCTCGGGAGATTCGCGTCCGGCGGCAACAGAAATGCAAAGGTGATGAGTTGACTCCCAGATGGATTGTCCATGCCGGGAGAGGTACTCCTTGCAGACGTCCCGCAATTCCGCGAACCAGCCAGCACGAGGCAGGCCGATGTCCGGCATCTCTGTCGCCAGTATAGCCCAAGGTTCCTGTGACAGAATTGCGTTCAGCGGCCCAATCGCCACAAGCTTGGCATTCCAGTCCTCGGCCTTGGGCACAGCGAGGGCCGGTGGGAATATCCACAGCGGCGGACGAGTCAACGACTTGGTGACCAAGGCGCCAGTGAGGTCTTGGATACGCAGACCTTCCAACTGCGCCTTTGACCAAGGGACCGCCGCGGCCAGTTCGAGGGCCGTCATGACCTTCCGGCGGGGAATCCACAACGGAGGAGACTCCTCCGAGGATTCCTTGGACTCGTTCTCGTCGAAGGCGAAGGGGTCTGGGGAAGGCAATTCCTCAAAGTCCTCAGTGGTAGCCTCGTCAGAATCCAGCCCCGATAGGCCAGACGCTTCTTCTCCATCAGGGGAGGCGGTGGATGGACCTTGGGGATCATGAGGGGAGACGCTAAGGAGAGCCGGAGTAGTCGGAGCCTTCGACGAAGATCTGGCAGCGCGAGGAAGACGGGGGGACTTTCCTGAAGCCGGTGGAGCCGACATCGAAGTGGGCCTAGGACTCGGCCCGCTCTCCCCATGGACTAGAGCCGCGCTCACCGGCGCGGCGGACCGTTTGGGCCGTTTGGCTGCCACGGGGCCTTGAAGCGACGCAACCCGACTGGATCGTCGCTTGCCTTTGTGCCCAGGCGGATCTTCAGTGGGCAGGGGAGAAGCCGCCTGCTGGTTGACTGGCGCTGGCGGCGGGTTAGGGTTCTGGGTGGTATTCCAAATCCGTAAGCGAGGAACTTTTCCCGTATCACCAGTCGCTGGACCAGGGGCGGGAGTTCCCGCGTCAGATGTCTGAGCGGCCGCGGCGGAATTAGCAGCGGACGGAAGAAGGGGCGTGGCGGAAGCGGCCGGACCAGGGTCCCGCGGACAGGCCAATTCAAGGAGGTGCCTGATAGCCTCCCGGATGGGAGCAGGACCCTTCATGAGACCTTTCACCCGGGACGCCGAAGCTGTTAGACGAGCCCGATCTTCTTTGAGAGAAGAAAAGCAATCCGCACGCTCTTCCGCAAGCCGAGTGAACGTCTCCCGGGCGTCACACACACCCGATTGGGTTTCAGCGTATGCGGCCTCAAGCTCCCGGACCCGGCGCTTAAGGTCGGCCGATGCATCGGCCGATTGATATAGCGCCTTCTGGTACTTGGTTAGCTTCTTAGCAAGACGGATCCGGCGGACCTCCAACTTGCCCAGTTCCTGCTGCGCACCTTCCAACCGTTGGGAGATCTTGATATAGCCGTCGTAGCGCGTCGTCAATTCACGCGCAGTCTGGAAAGACTCG
>MIQA02007118.1:0-16118 GCA_001887855.2 Sclerospora graminicola | reverse complement strand
CACTGTTAGTTTGCAATGAGGAAGCGTGCAAATTGTGTTGGACCAAATGTAATTTGGTCCTACTTAGTTTACTTTAAATAAACCCAGTTAAGAAAATATCAATATATTAATTATAATCGATTAAGTATATATATATAATGATATATATATACTGTGAGGTGTGAGTGCTAGAAGGTAAGTTTAAGAGTGAATATATTTATGAGTGGTTAAGAGCTAACTAGTATAATTAGACCTAGACTAATCATAGTAACATGTAGTATAAAGCTGATCTAATGATATTTGTATCATTAGATGACTTGTCAGATTCAATTATATCAGAATCTGTTCTCAAAGGTGGATTATGACAACTTATAATCCAATGTTCACAATTTCATGTATTACGACTGAAATTGAACTGTGATATTTCTATTCAAATATCACTTATGTAATGGTACCCCATTACATCACCCCCCACTCAAGCTGGTTGGCCAATAATATATCGTAATATTGGCCAATCGAGTGGTGGCACTTGTTGGTCATAACGATATTCAGTTATAACTCATCTTGACCAGAAGTAATCTGATGGTCAGCAAACGCAGCGGCGCTCGTACGAGCACTGCCGATGCATCGAAAACGGATATCACTTCTGCATCGCATGCGGAAGTGTCGTCGGACGCCGACGCTTCGAACGTAGTTTCGAGGCGCAAGGCAAATTCGCAAGATCGCTTGTCTCTCGTGGCAGACGCTGTGGAAGCAGTGTCTAAGCGAGGGCGGGGAGACGTCGCGAATGCGGCGTCTTCCGCATCTCCACCTGCCGCACGGCGGGTGTCAAAGAAGAAGTTTAACGACCTCTTCGGGGAGTCATCCGACTCCGAGTATGGGGGCAAGGACGATGATGTCCCTGTCAGCTACTCTAGTGGGGTTAAGACCACCAAAATCGCTTCGCCGTTAAGTGATGGCGAAGTGGCTTCTGACGCCGTCGATTACGACAGCGACAATTCGATGAAGCGGTGGTATGAGGAGCGTAGGGCTCCTCCTGGACCTCGTCATTCGCCAGGTCGTAGCGAAGACGGCTTTGAGACGGTAGGTGGTGCCCCACCCACCAAGAAACATCGTGCGGAAGCGGCTTACACTGCTTCCGATTCATTGAGTCGTGTAGAACGCTATGTTCCGTACGAAGTGGGGTTTTGGACCCCCGCATGGGCTCTTGCCTATGATAGTGGTGGGCATATGAAACGTGACTGTCAATACCCACTATTTGACATTAATGCCCTTGACGATTGCGAGGACCTTCGCAATCGTCGTTTCGATCGTAGTACTGACGATTAGACGTCGGTACTTCATCGACCTTTTCTACCAGGCTCGTCACTATACGAACCGGAAAGGGTCGAAAAATAGTAAGGATGACAAAGACGCCCTTACTCAGAGTTGGAATGCCTTTGTTGAGAATTACAACAAGGATCCCGACAGGTACGTGAAGAAGGTTCACGCAAACCGCGAGCGCTTCTTAAAGTACTCGATTTCAGGTAAAATGGAGTATGTCCATTTCACTTGTATTAAAGAGGGTTTCTCTTGTGGGGTCCCTTCGAGCATGAAATGCCCGTGTTGTCCCCCTGGAGCTCCTCGGCTGACCGAAAAGGAGCTTAGAGGGTACCGAGGCTTCTCAGTACCCGCTGAAGTTAAGTGCTATGTCGATGCTCTCAAGGCATCGGAAGCTTCGCAGGCATCAGCACCTAACGTGGGCGTGCCGCCCTCGTCAACACTTAGTGCTGACGCTTCTTTTGAGTTCGAGGAGAAGTATCCTTCTCGAACTCACGCAGGAGGTCAGGGGCATCCGCCCTCAACACCTCGATCGGTTCCCAAGAGTCAAACTCTTGGGAATATCCCAACCAACGCACCAAGTACTCGGTACGCTGCCCCTTCTTATAGGGAACCGAGCGCTTCGAAAGCAAGCGCTCGAGAATGTAGCGCTTGTTCCCCTGACTGTCAATCAGGGGCGGCGGGGGTTGATAATTCCCTCGGCGCTGTCGTTGCGGCGCATGGGCATCAGGTCCGCAGCTTAGAGAAGCTGTATGACGCTTTACGCGAGGACATGTGCCATTCGATGAAAACGTATCGTTATCATCGGGACGAGATTCGTGAGATTCTCGATGCGCAAGTTGTGATGCAGAAGAAGAGTGATCTTCTGATGCTTGACGTTGACCGTCTAAAGTCGGAGGTGGAAACTCTCCAGGGTCTTCTGGCTTCCCACCAGCGGTTGGAGGCCGACTACAAGTCTCTCTTGGGAGACTTGAAGAAGCACGGCATTCGCCGTGGCGATGCGTCTCGTCCGAAGACGTAGACGATCGGTATGGTTTCAGTCTCCCAACGTAAAACGTTGGGTGGAGGCGCATGGCCGCGGGAATGTCTAAGGTATAGGCATTCCCTTTAACACCTTGGACCTTAAAGGGCCCAATGAATTTAGGGAGCAACTTCCGTGTAGGGAAGTTGCTTATTGCATGTGTAGGCAGATTAGTTGTAGATAACATAACTAATTCACCTTTTTCAAAAGAATTTGTGTTCTTTCGTCCATTCTTGTCTGCATTCTGCTTCTGCTTATCAAAAGCGGAAGCAAGCGCGTCTTTCACATAGCGTATTACAGCTTGACGCTGTAATACGAATTCATCTACTGCTTTGTTGGCAGTGGATGGGCTGTTTTCAGTGTCAGCAGCCATTGCCGCCGACACATATTCCGCATAAGCGGTTTCGGTTTCTGAAACTGCTTTTGTTTCTTTTGTGGTAACAGTAGAAAACTCTAGTTTTTCTTCACAAGTTGCAGCTGCAGCTTGTGCTTCGACTCGCTTTGAATTTGAGCGGGTCCCTCCCCCACTTAGATTTGGCGTACCGCCAAGTAAAGCCGGGGTTCGTGGATGCCGTAAGGCGTTCACGTAAAACGGTGTGTGCTTGGTAGAAGCATGCACCGAGTTGTTTATAGCAAACTCAGTGAGTGGTAAGTAATCACTCCACTGCTCGAAGGCATGTGCGTAGGAACGCAGCATGTCGCCGAGAACGCGGTTAACGCGCTCAGTCTGCCCATCCGTTTCCGGATGGTCCGCGGTTGACATCTTCAACTGCGTGCCCAGTAATGAGAACGTTTCTTGCCAGAAACGCCCGGTAAATCTTGGATCACGATCCGAGACTATGTTCTCCGGCATTCCGTGTAAGCGGAATACCGTGTCAACGAATATCCGCGCCGTTTGCGCGCGGTGACATTCGCTGACACTGCAGCAAGATGAACCATCTTACTGAAACGGTCTACAAAGACCACAATGCCTGTTTTCCGACTGTGATCAGCCGGAAGACCAAAGATAAAATCCATAGAAATGGACTTCCAACACTCTGTCGGAACCGGCAGAGATTGGAGGGGAGCCTGCGCTGACTGTGCGGGCTTGACGCGCTGGCAAATCTCGCAAGCGCGAACGTACTTACGTACCCATTTGTATTGGTTACGCCAGTAGAAATCGCGTGCGAGAGAAGCATACGTCTTCTCTCGACCCTGATGCCCCGAAATCGGTGCATCATGGTACTCAAACAAAAGTTGATGTTTGAGATCATCGTCGTTTGGAACGACAATGCGGTTGACATCGTCTTGGTCTGTGCTGTAGTACAACAGACCATCGTGCAATTGGTAGCGATGCACGCATGCGCGAAGGAACTCAGGAAGTTCCTTGCGTTTCCGATCTGATTGATCACTCAAGTAATCGATCAGTAGGCGAGTTTCCTCGTCGTTCTTGTACGCTTGACGTATTTGTCGCACAAGCGGCGAAGACAGATCGGTGCAGCGTATCGCGTTTGCACTGATTGCTTCGGTTACGGACGGTTTCGTCTCGTAATCGGGGCGTCGTGATAGCGCATCCGCTACCACGTTCAGCTTTCCCGGTTTATACTCAACCGTGAAGTTGTATTCTGCAAAGAATGACAGCCAACGTGCCATTCTTTGAGAGATGTGTGGCGAATTCACGGCCGTGCGTAGTGACGCATGGTCCGTGTAAACCACGAAGGGTCTATCTCCTAAGAGATAGATCCTAAACTTCGCCAGTGCATACTTCATGGCAAGGAGTTCCTTGTCGTGCACCGGATAGTTGCGTTCGGCTGGACGCAGCTGACGCGATTGGTAATAAATCACGCGATCACGATCATCGTGATCACGTTGCATCAAGGCGCAACCGATAGCAAAATCGCTCGCGTCGCAAACGACGTGAAACGGCCGCTCGTTGTCGGCGATTGCCAACACGGGAGCTTCAGTCAAGCTACGCTTGACTGCATCAAACGCATCTTGGCACTGGGTATTCCAGCGCCAATCGATATCTTTCTTCAATAATTGAGAAAGAGGTCGGATCAGACCGGCATAGTTGCACGAATACTTGTGCAAGTATGTCGCCAGTCCGAGGAACTTTCGAAGTTCCTTGACGTTAGTTGGCGGAGGCCATTCAACGATCACCCTGATCTTTTCTGGATCGGGGCGTACCCCATTCTTGCCTACAAAGCAGCCAAGAACGGGTATCTCGGGTGCACCAAAGGTGCACTTCTTTAAGTTCGCATAGAGCTTGTGCTTGCGCATAAGCTCTAACACCTGACGTAGATGTTCTTTGTGAATATCTACATCAGTTTTGCCGTGTTCAGCCTTGCTATGGATGAACACATCATCGAAGTAACTCGGCGCGAACTCTCGCACCGGGCGCAATAGATGTGTGACGCATCTGTTGAAGGTAGCAGGGGCATTTCGAAGCCCCTGTGGCATCACGAGCCACTCCCAAAGCATACCGCTTGGAGTGCTTACAGCCGTGAGAGGAATATCTTTCTCACGCATAAGGATTTGGTAGAAACCATCCCTTAAGTCGAGAGCACTGAAAACGGTGCTCCCGCTCATGCCATCTATGATGACGTCTTTTCTCGGTATCGGCGTTTGCGCCGGTACCGTTGCTGCGTTCAGCTTGTTGAAAGCGTGAACGATTCTCCACCCACCAGTGGACTTCTTAACGCAAAAGGTGGGGCTGGAGTGCGGAGAGGTAGACTCTCGCACATGCCCTGCCTTACGACGAGTTTCGAAGAACTCATCGATTGCTTTCACTTGATCGCGCGGCAATGGCCATTGCCGCGTGACACAGTACTTTGTACCGGGGACGAGATCGATTTCGTGTCTCGTTCCCTTATCCTTGGGAAGCTCACAAGGTACTTCTTCTGGGAATACGTCAGCGTATTCCCAAAGTACTTCGTAATACGGGGAAGTCGCTTTAAGCGACTCCCAGCTCTGCGCTTCAAAGCGCTGGACTTTGGTCTGATCACTGGGAACGAGTTCGTTCTCAGTGTTCTTCCCATTGGGAACGAGTTCGTTCCCGCTGGCTTCCAATTGTAAAGTGGATATTCGTTCGCGAATATCCACAACCTCATCAGATGCGACAATGACGCAGATCTGTTCGATCTGATCATTTCGCAAGTTCTTTACGAACTTCTTCCAGCTCAACGCTGGAAGGGCCATCAACCCTGAACTTAAGTTCGGAGGGTTGTCAAGTGTGAGAGACTGGGTAGCTAATCCGGTCTCTGTCTGCGTCAGGACGTTGATCGTCTCGACGGACACAGCTGCTGGGTCAGACGTATTTGTCCGATCTGTGACACGGTGATCATCACTCGTGCACAAGGCCTTCTCTTCATGGTGACCACTGTCTACCATGTTGTTCTCGCACTCTCGACTTTTCTTGGTCGTGAGTTCTTTATTATCGACACGGAAGTCATTTGCTTCCGTGACGGTTTCATTCTTTTCACGGTGGGTGTTTCCCACCGCGTGCGCATTCTCTCTACCACGACCGTCATCGGTTGTAGTTGTAACTTCAACACGGGAGTGCTTTGCACTCGTGTTGCACACGTTAGTGACGCGCAACGACTCGTTCGTCGCGCGTTCGCGTCCCTCTGGACTCTGATCAGCGGGTGTACCATCCGCTGATCTAGTCGGATTAGATCTGGTGGTGCCATCGCTATCCACCAGGCTATCTGACGCTGCGGTTGTATCATGAGATACAGCCGGATTACTCACAGGGTGATCAGATCCCGTGAGACCGCCGCAGTTGATCGACAGGTTAACCCAGTCGATCGTTGGTTGATGCTTGGACATCCAAGGGATGCCCAAGATAACATCGAACTTGTCATCAAGGTCGAGGACGATGTATTCATCCTCGAACGATAGTTCGTCTAACTCGAGGCGTGTTCGAATAACACGCTTCGGTATAGTCACAGTGGCACCTGTTGCCAACCGGACTGATAACATGCTTCTTGGAGATTCAATCTCCTCGAAGTTCAACGACGTTAGTACCTCAGTTCTAACGAAATTGTTTGACGCTCCTGTGTCAAACAAAGCACGCATGGGGACATCGTTTCCATGTGACCTAACTTCAAGGGTGATGAGAGGTTTCTCTTCACCCTGTACACGTTGACAGGACATAGTCCCGTCTGGGGCTATTATCCTCACATGCCCGATGTCGGCATGTGAGATAACCCGTCCAGTAGGGCACCCCGCCCCTACTGGTTGTTCACGTTTTTTGCATCAACAGAGGGTTGCCCCTGTTGATGTCGCTTTCCAGCAGACTGTCCAGTCCGCTGACTGCGTGGTGCCGGACGCGGCGCCATACATTCATGGGCGTAATGGCCCATTTTCGCGCATCGATTGCAGCGAATGAACTTTTTGTTTTTCGGTTGCCTCGGGGTCGAGGCGACCGCGACTGAGAGATCCATAGGTTCTGGACCTCCTCCGCTCGTATTGTAACGCGGATTCGGGTGTCTCGGGACGAAGTGCGAACTTCGTCTCGATTGGAAGTTTTGGTTATTGTTATTATTAACATGCTGTATTGGCGGCATGTTAAAATCGAAAGGCGCTTGCGCTTTCCGATTAACCCCAGCATGCGCTGCTGAGCGACGCATGCTGAATTCCTCCCGGATGCTTTGGTCTATAGCATCGCTCAGAGTCTTCGGGGGAACCCGATAAAGACTCTGTTTGATGGGACCGTCATTCAATCCCTTCATGAAGGCGGTGACCTGCATGGCAGGAGGCACCGGTTCATATACAATATTTGACAACAAATATTGTATTTTCTGAGCATACGCATGTAAGCTCAACTTGCCCTGCCTGAGTTCCATGAACTCTTCGCGGCAGCTAAGTTCCATTTCTGGAGCTTCAAAGTTGTGCTTTAGCTCAGCTTTTAGTGACTGATATGTCAAAAACGCAGTTCCATCAGTGGATCTGCGGCTCATCGCCCATGCCCTGGCGCGACCGCCTAGGCATGTGGTGGCGAAATAAGCTTGTGACCGCGGGTCCACAATCTTTTGCGCAGTGATAGCATCCTCTACCTCTGCGAACCATCTACGAAGAGGTTCACCCCCTTCGCCAGTAAAGGGCGGAATCCGTGCCTTTACTACTTCAACGCTCGCATTAGATGCGGGCGCTGTTGTTGCCGTCGCCGTTTGGTTGCGCAATATTGCATTGCGCACCTGGGGGTCGATGTACATTTTCTTGAAACGGGCAACCGTTTCTAAAGCATCCTCCGAGGTTTTGCCACGGAGGATCGTGATGATTTCGGGCCCTATGACCCGAATCATCTCGGTTACCGTCGTAATAGCACTCGGTGACCAGTTAGGAAAGTTTTCCATGACTAAGTCTTGCGCGAGCTGACGCTCACGCTCACGTTCACTGGCTGTCGTCATGACGGCTAGTGGCTCTTAAACCTTCGAACTGCTAGTTAACTAGCGGAACGTATCAAAGTGGTCGTTAGGACGGACCACTAAGTGCTACCAGGTGTAACAGGGCTGCTGTTACGCGGCTTACACTGTTAGTTTGCAATGAGGAAGCGTGCAAATTGTGTTGGACCAAATGTAATTTGGTCCTACTTAGTTTACTTTAAATAAACCCAGTTAAGAAAATAATCAATGTATTAATTATAATCGATTAAGTATATATATATAATGATATATATATATACTGTGAGGTGTGAGTGCTAGAAGGTAAGTTTAAGAGTGAATATATTAATGAGTGGTTAAGAGCTAACTAGTATAATTAGACCCAGACTAATCATAGTAACATGTAGTATAAAACTGATCTAATGATATTTTTATCATTAGATGACTTGTCAGATCCAATTATATCAGAATCTGTTCTCAAAGGTGGATTATGACAACTTATAATCCAATATTCACAATTTCAGGTATAACGACTGAAATTGAACTGTGATATTTCTATTCAAATATCACTTATGTAATGGTACCCCATTACAAGCTGACTTGTTGATGTCCTGAAGTAAAGATGTCACACTCTCTTTAACCTTGCATTATTGGACCAGTAGGTCAGTTTGAATTGTTTGTTTACCAGCTAGTGTCCTTGCCCTGGTGACTTAGCTGGGGTTTTCGTTGATTTTCAACCTGTGATGTCGCCTGCTTTGACTAAGATAGAACGGATCTGGATATCTTCGTTTTTTCTTACCACTTCCCCGATGGATTGACCCTCTGCCGTAGTATCTGATGATAAGGCTATGAATTTTTCCCATCCTGTTGCTCTTTGTGCTGTTGAAGTAACGGATGAGTATGTTTGTCTTCTTTCCTATTGTTTCTTTGGACTGTGATCCACTCGTCCGATTGTTTCCGAGATGCCGATTTGATAACAGTATTATCCTTCCCCGCCTGCTGAGTCTTTGAATCTGAAGAGGGGGCTTCCTCGACAGATTTCATTTCCGTTTTGAGCCTGAATAACTTGATCACCCGACGGACTTTCCTTCAGTGGTTCCGAATTGTGGCCCTATCTTTCTCTTGTTGAACCCTATTTTGTTCCACATGTTGTCGTCATTGGTCCACACTCTTAAACGTCGGTTCTATCATTTTGACACTCTTTATGTCCTCAGCTGTGACTATAATGGTTCCTTTTGGCAATAGTTCCTCCAGAGATGACTTACAGTTTCTCATAGGATGGCCTACTTCTTTACATCTCAAACATTGTCTTCGACTCTTCATGTGTGTGTGTTCTACTATGATCATAGTATTACACTAATTAAAGCAATTTATACCAGTTAATACTGGCGGACAAAGCTATGTATCCATTATCAATTCCCATGAGGTTGATCTTTTGGAAAATGGCCCCCCTGTGTCCAGATCTTCCAACTGAAAAGAAGTCCCGAGAATTGATTCTAACATCCTATAATTTTGATTGAATCAGTTGCTCGTGTGGAATTTTTAGCACACACGAATAGCAGCCTTGTTGGCGATATTCTTCACCATTGACATCCACTTGTTTTTTCCATGCTGATTCATATTTATCTTGTTTTCTTGAATGAAGGTTATATAAAATGTGGTCATGATGATGGAGACCTTGACCCCGACAATTTTTTCTGCGATTTCTCTGGTTAAAAAATGAAAATATAGAGAGTAATTGGCCTGGTTATTGATGTTCGTTTGAACTTGAGCAATCAAAGCCCATAATTCCTTTGACCATGTTAATCGTGTAGTAGCTGCTGTAGCTATACTTTCTTGGATGCTTCGAGTACTAAGAAGGCTTCTTTTATGGGCTCTCCCGTTTAAGATCCAACAGTAAGCAACCTTCTACTTGATCCCGCATAGTTTGGACTAGCCGGACCTGATCCTCCAGGGTCATGTTTCTCATGATAAATTGCGGAAGTTGCTTGGCCAAAATAGAACCTTCTACAAAACCTTTGACAATTTTCCATTCTTTTTTGGTACCCTGTCGGCATTGACTCGGTGCGTATTTACCGTATTTCTGCTCGCATAAACGTCTTAAAGTCGCAATTTCCATCGGGTCGTACTTACCTTCTGGAACAAGAAGTGTTTCTTCGGTTCTGCCACTTTGGTCGAATTTACAGTACTCTTATCCTTAGCTGTCCAACCTGTTAAAGGCGCCGGTTCGTTACCTGCTTTATGGATTGCTTCCTGGCCTAACATTTCCTGGAGGAGCCCTTCCAATGTCTGATTCGAACGTTGTACCGTTAATGTCGCCCCCACAATACATTTCTCCATACAGTCTAATCCTGCTTATTCAATTACCACTGCTTCAAACAAATGCACTCACTTTCCTTCTTCATTACCTGTTGAGGGTGGGTCCGGCCGTTGTTGCTGGCACATGATGTCTGAGTCTGGGTGAGGAGGGGTCCGGGGCCTGGGCCCTGGACATCCGTCATCACGTGTGTGCTCTTAGTAAACTTATTTTTCCGATCCTCCCCCAACTGTTGTTGGTGGCAAAATCGGAACTGACAAAAATGAAAGTATGTATTATGTAAAGATTAAGTGTAATTTCGACCAAACTACTACTTAAACTAAAATTCACAATATGTAAGAGCTAGAATTTCATGTCAGTTTTACATCGAGAATAACATCATCCGAATTCCAACACTCCTTCCGAGAGTACCGAGGCTTCGTGCGCAGGACACATCAACTTCGACGTAGGTGTGGTAAAGCGATCGGAAAATATTGGGACTGAAGTGGACCACACATGGCCGTTGATTGGTGACGATAGAACACCCATCAACCGTCATATGTTGGTTGATGGGTGGGAAAAGGTTGATCACGGTTAAGAAGAAAAGGTGGCGGACAACGGATATTCATGACGTGGAGAAATCAGCCAAGTATGGTCGTTAAGCCCAGTCCCAGACACTGGCGGAATGATGGAGATCACGATCACGATCACGATCGTTACTACAGTCACTAAGTGGAGTTCCCGTGGATGTAATAAGAAAAGAGTGACTGTTGACATGACGTGTCAAGGGCAGGCGAGCAGCCGATCTCTGAATGGTATAGTGGTTGAAGTTGATCATGACACGAAGTTATGGCCTGATCAGCCTATCATGCCCGAGCAATGAAGATTAGATGAGGAATGAAGTCGGACATGTGGAGTGACAGGTTGTGTGAGTGATGAGAACCTTTGGTTGGTCCGAAGATGACGTGGCAAGGCCTGATCAGGCCTGATCAGCCGAGATCGGTGTTAAATGGTTGTCCTGACGGGGTATAAAGATCGGAAGTGTGGCTTTAGAAGATGAATTGAGTCGTGATGAAGATGACCCAGAGCGTTCCCGAGGTGATCAAGGGCTGATCAGCCTGATCACCACCTGATCACTCGGTTGATCACTATGGCGATCGTGATCAGGGCCGATCAGCCTCTGATCAGCGTTCAGATGCAAGGGCAAGTAAGTTCTCGGTTTGGTCGGACTGTATACGAAGTGGACAAGTGCTGAAGAGCAGATCTCAAGTGGTTTCAAGGTCGTTTGTTGAAGATCGGGATGGGTTGAAGATCTTTTGAAGAGTCGGGTCGTGATCAGGGCAGAAGCGGTACAGATCAGCTTGAAGGTGCAGCCAGGATGGGCAAGAGGGTGTTACGCAACCGTGCGACGAAGTAAATAGGTTCGAAGGAAAGGTCAGGCATGAGTTGATGTATGGTACACAGGTATAGGACATTGCATATATAATAACAGGTTTAGATTTTCCCCCTAAAGCAAAGAGTCGCTCCGCCACGTGTGCGGTCATTGGGAGCACAGGGTTGATTAGTCCCCTCTGGCTCAACTATTTCCCGGTTAAGACGCGCTAAGACGCATTTTGGCTTACCGGAAGACCCCCGATGGGTTTGTTTTAGGCGATCTAACCTCACCCGCAACGCGCACGTGTTTGGAACACGTTAATAATATTGGTAAAGGTTTTGTGGAGATAACGTCTGTGGATTACTGTGGAAGATCGTGGATTGATCGCATTTTCTTGGTTTCGTTATATCTCTCTCTCATTGGCTGGCCTGATCAGACGAATTTTCCTGATCAGTGCCTAGATACTGAATAAGTGTCGACCCCAACCCGTTCTCCGGTGAAGATTTCCACCCGAGGACACCCCCCGTCTCGAAAAGGTCATCCCCTCCGACCTGATCAAGATCATCGTTTTCGTCACCGAGTCCACCTAAGTGAGTGTAACCACCCCCGATCAACTGGTACACAAGGTGAGATGAAGTTAAACATAGATCCTGACTCGCATGAAGACCGGCCAGATGACCGGGAGGATCAGATCAGTCACCACAGTGGTGATTCATCTGATTCCGATGCCGATCAGGATCGACGGAGTACCCCCTCCGATAGTTGGTCGTCCGGGCCAGTGGGTATCCGGATTCCACCCACGACTTCGGTCATGGATTTGGAAATCGGCGCACCACAATGGTGCGCGTGCCCGGATCACTTGGTGACTCAGGATATCACCGTGATTCCTTTGATGATGAAAAAGATGTGAAAATCAAAGTGGAGGACACTTTTTCGGGTGTATTGGAGGAAGGCGTATCGCCTCCGATGCTGTCCATTTCTAAAGGAAGCGATGATCGACCTGGTTTGGTGGAGTGCCAGGTCGAGATTAAAGATGAATTAACTCCCCACATGGCCCCGATCGGGGCCGATCTGGGTTATAGTAAAGTTAACTATAACCCAGGAAAGGATCGAGGTGTCAACCTTGATCCTATGCATAAGAAGAAAATGGAAAAAGACAGAAAAAACATGGGGGCGGATCATTGCGATCCACCTAAAAAATATGTGAAACCTAAACCGAAGATCTTCGAGGAAGACGAAGAGAAGATCGAACCAGCCGAGAAGACCACTGTCCAAGATGTGGAACGGCTGTTCTATCTTCGAGAGTTTCACAAGTTCCTGACTACCAACCAAGTGATGAAGATCATTAAGCCTAAGATCATCGGGAAGCTTGAAGGTCGAGCGACCCGGCCGGTTATCACAGGCAGTCAACTTGATCTGATCAGGAACCTCTTGGCGCAGATCGACGAAGTTGGCTTCACTACTGGTGCCTTCGACGCGAATATGCTATTCGATCTGGATCAAGAGACGATCAGAGAATCTATGACCACCCTGTATGATCATCTTGCCTCGTTACTAGGGGCGAACCCAGTGGTTCAGTCGCCGATCGCGGATCCTTCGCACCGATCACAGTTGGTTGAATATCCTATGGATATTGAGTCGATATATCAATCGTCATCACAATCTGGAGCGGCATCCACCGACTCCTCGGTTGGGATCACACGTATGACGTTGGGCCCGAAAGGGATCCAGCAGATCGACCCCAAGATCGAGTCGCAGAACAGGAAGAGAAAGCCTGAACCTGGTAGAGTCGGATCGGACGATAGTTTCGAAGATGCTCAAGAAGTGCCACAGGCCAATCCGACCTCCAACACTGGTCATACCAACATGCCGGAGGTCCCAGAGCAACTAAAAGCCATGTTCGCGACTATGATGAACCGATTTGCGGGTGAACAATATGGATTGCCTCAGTACACACCTGGACAAGGACAACCATGGCGATCAGCATCGAACATGAATCAGTCCGCTGAGAAACCGGTCAAGAGACCCGTGGATGTGGAGATGGAATCAGTCCGATCAGCCGGAATTGTTCGTTCGATATGCCAGGCCGATCACCAAGATCGATTTCACCGATCACCCCCACGGAGTGATGTGGACATGGAGTCAGAAGGCGAGATCAGTCAGCATTTCGATCCAGATGATCTGGACATTGAGATGCCTCGTAGGGCGAATATGGCCTCCGCACAGGCATTTGACAGTGAATCCGGAACGATCACCCGAGTGCGAATGTCTGCGAAAGATTTCACCGGCAAAGATATGGATGACGATCAGGCCAGGGCTTGGTTAAGCCGGACTAAGTCGGCTTTTCTGAGGGACAAGACACCGGAAGCTGAAAGATGCCTGATCTTCGCTGATCTAATGAAAGGTCCGGCCAAGAACTGGCTTAAACAGCTAAGTCGAGAAATGCGTCTGAAGTGGCCTCGTTTGTGTGAAGAGTTTGAAGAACAATATTGCAATTCGGGGGTGTCTGTCGCTAGACAGTATTACCACATGAAGAAAAGATCCGACGAGACGCCGATCGAGTACTTACATCGGTTGAATGTTGCTGGTCTACGCGCGAAAATGCCGATCAAGGACCCACGGCACCCGGATATAGCCCGTGAACATGTTGAACACTTCATTGGGACTCTGGATAATCGCGATCTGGCTGATCAGCTAACCCTGCTCCGTATAAAGGACTCGGAACAACTGGAACTGACTCTGAGGACGCTGCAGCGGGCCAAGAGTCGACAGCCCAAGGTCGAGGTAGGATCGAACCGGTACCGGTCCAAGCCACACCCTGATCAGGGCAAGATACCGGCAGCCCGACCAGCCAGAGCGATTCGAATGATCGCGAAGGAATCAGACAGTTCAGGTTCTGAAGAAGAAAGTGGCCAGTCGAGTCTGAGCTCGGACGAGGAACAGTACCGTCATGTCTTTACGACGGAGCCAATGTATCGCCCGAGATCATCGACTAATGGCATGGACGGACGGAAACCTGGTGGTATTCAACCTGATCAGGACCGATCTCGTAAGAAATGTGTGCATTGTGGGTCGACCAAACATGGAGATCGTGATTGTTGGAAAAGAATTACGTGTGGAAAATGTGATCGGAAAGGTCACCCTTCTGATCATTGTTTTTTTGTGTGCAAGACCTGTGGGAAGCTTCATGACGCCGGCGCCTGCCCTATTGAAGATTTTTTTAACCTGATGCGCAAGTGGGATGTGCCGACTAAACATGCTGGTATGCTTCCACCAGATGTTGAGAAGATGTTAAACTCGATCGCTCGCCAGGTTGGAATCTGGTTCGAGCCGAGCGATCTATGTTCTGCATTTATGCATATGTTGGTAGCGGAGATAAGTTTGAGGAAAAGAAGATAACCGACAATACATGTTCTAATTCAAATTGCATCGATCGGTGTCCGATCTACAGTCTCAGAGTGGATGAATATTCCCGATCGGACGTGATCATGGAGTTGGACCTACTGCCCGGTGAATCCCGTGGATACTGGAAGTGTCACTCTCCCGACAAGTGGTTAAAACAGGCTAAAGCTAACGGAAAGATCAACAATGAGAAAGCCACTATTTTATTTGACTCTGGGGCGGAAGTCTCGATCATCGACTCCGCCTTTGCTCGTAAGGTGGGATGTCGTATAGATAGTACCCAGAGGCAAGAATGTGTTGGGATTGGCGAGAGTTCATATATGACGGAAGGACGATCACGTGTGAAGATCACCCTGGCAGGATCCCTGGTCTACTATTTTAATGCTTGGATCGGCCGGTTAGCCGGTCAAGACGCGATACTGGGGATGGATTTTATGGTACCAGCCGGTATACGACTTGACCTGTCTCATGGAACCCTGACTCTGCCGGATGAAGTGCAGATTCAGTTATCTGGCCGACGACCTTTAATGGTACTCATGTACGGATGTTAAAAATGGGTCAGTACGAGAGCATTGGGGTGTCCCGATCAGTCGATGTCATGATTCGGTCGAGTGATCGGCAACAGAAATTGTGGTTGACCCGTGGTGAACGATGGGTACCAACGTTCGTTAAAGGTATCGGCCGATCAAGCTACATCAGGGTCACGAATATATCCGATCAGCCGCTGATCATCTACGAAGACATGATCTTAGGGATGTGGTTACCTGAAGGGAAAGTACCTCGACAGATCGGATATGTTTCAGTGGGATCACGAAGATACATTGAATGGCAGAATCTGGCTTATCAGGCCACCACGGACCTGATCAGTGACGAAGACTTAGCGGATGAAGATACCTCACCGATGGTCGAGAAGCCGGAATATTCTACGCCGACCAAGCTGCTGATCAGGAGGCCACCGATCGAAGCGACAGGGGAAAGCCGGGTCAAAGAAGGTCCACAGATATTGAGTATTATTAGGCCCGGCTCGCCGAAAACAACGGACCCAGATAGCGGAAATGACAGTGAGGAGTTCAAGTACGATCATGAGAAAGAAAAGGAGGATGAACCAGCCGAAGTCATTACAGAGGAGGGTGAATCTGAAGTAAACCATCAGTCGAGTGACGTACAAGGAGCGATTCAAGATGACGCCGATCAGAAAAAGGTAGATCAGGTGGACGGCAAGTGTGTATACACGAAGGTGGCGATCAGTATATTGAAAGTATCGAGAAGCAGATGGCCGTTTTATCGGAAGTATCGCCCAATATGCCAGAAGTCACCATGGAAGATCTACAGGTCGGTGATCCCGAGGTGAATACGCCCGAG
>MIQA02007116.1:0-21159 GCA_001887855.2 Sclerospora graminicola | reverse complement strand
TGTAGTCGCTCTCAGAAATTCTTCCATGGACGCGAACACCCACGGGGGCCCAGACGACTGACTGTCGGAGGGGGTATTCCGTCCATCCGAGTCATGATCCGATCCGGCATCCGGCCGGCTGGATCGGTCACTTCCATCCGCTTGATCGTGACTACTCGGATGTTGCATGTTGAAAGCTCACCTTGTGTACCCGTCAGTACTGGGTGGTTTGCTCTCCTGGTGGACCCTAGGGCGAAAAAGTGTAAATCCGTCGAATAGGGAGATGAGGGTTAGGACTAGGGGTAGCTCCTGGGCGGAAATCGTCACCGGGGAGCTCGTCGGGCAATACACTTTAACTTTATATAGTGCCGGCTGGACCGAGAAAAATCAATCGGCCAGCTAAACCAATAAAAAATGAAGGGTGAATCCAAATGTGTATGTAAAGTGGATATAACTCCACACTCTTTCACAGAAGGCCAAAATGTCACCACTTCCCAATACTTAATACCGTGTTCAAAACACGGGCGACTTGAGGTGAGTATACGAAGACGCCGCGACTCCCGGTCAGGGGACTTCAGGTGGGTTAACTTAACCTTCCCCGGGCAAACCAATAACAGCAAAAGGGGACCTTGTTAGCCCTCTGCTGTGAACCAATGAAAGCGACTTGTGTCTAAGAAAGTGAAACGTATACTGATTTATCCTATATCCAATACTCCCTTTTATGTGACCTAACCCAAATAGCCCGGCTGACCAGTACCCGAAGTAGCCCGGTTAACTCCGATCTTTTGTGTACCAACCCGGCCGGTACACCGAACGCAGCTGGTACCAGTCCGGCTGGTACATTGTACCCGGCTGGCCCGGCCGGGTGGCCATCCATCCGAGCCCCTTGGCCGCTGGCGCTAGCAATTCCTGGGCAGCTTCTCATCCGATCCGGGTGCCTCCTTTATCCACTAGAACACTCATCTTCCTTCACTCATACCTTCCAGACAATCCGCCACCAATCCGCCCCTTGGTCCGCGGTCGTCCCGTCCGCTTAGCCTACTAGCTCGACTGCCCATGCCTTCTATCACGTTCGTCCGGCCTGATCCCAGGCCTGGCGCCGTCCGGCCGCTCGTAGGTGCGTCCGGCGGCTCTCGGATATCCGGTGCCCACGCCCTTGGTCCGTATTTCTGCCAATCAGAATGCGCCCTTTGGAAAGTACTTCATATTAATTCATAAGTCACTTTACCACAGCTTCATCTGCCATGATACCACCCGAACGATCTCAGTAGAAATACTCGCCTTCACCCTCAAACACGCCCAGACCAACCGAACCAATTTTCCCGCGTTTTAGACCATACACGAAAGCTTTTGTGTCGATGAAGCCGCCACGACTATTAGTTAGCATAGCACCGTCTTTCATCTTGGCGACGCTCTCTGCAATGATCAAAGGCTTGGTCAATGGAAAAGCGGACAGTGAAGCAAGATGATGTCCATGCTTGAGATCTCTCTTTACTAACATATTCAGCAGAGCTTCTGGGCTCTCCCTGACATCGTACGCGAGAACCTTGCAGCCAAACCCTGCCGCGATACGTACGAACAGAGCGCCGATCTTCCCCTTACCAGCGACACCCACCGTTTCGCCGTTCATATCAAAGCCTAGCAAACCCACGAGACAGAAATTTAGCTCCCATGTACGATAATAAGAGCGTAATTGACGCTTCATGAATGGTCTTCCAATGGTTCCAACAATTTCTTTTGTACGAATCCACTACTTGCATGCCATACTTCGTCTAGAAACTCATCATAATCTGGTTCCGACCGCTCCAAACAAGCATCACCCACCTGATCCATCAATGTGTCATCTTGAATCATACTAGGGCGTCGAGGATGATCTGTGTGAGTGCCATCACAAATGCCTCACAACCACGTAATGTCTAGTGCTCAGGCGCTGTAAAGATTTCCGTCACGAGCTGCAACGCGTTCAATTTGTTACTATGCTATACACGGGCGATCAAACTCTTCGCAATGACGAGGTACGCCGAGAAACTCTTATAACAACAGTATGGTTTGTATCCATCGTGGTCCTAATAATACAGGTGCCACCAACGCGGCCAACGCTCTGGAACACCGCCAAGAAGAGTTTAGTCAAGCTGTCGACCAAAACGCATGTAGTACGAAAAGGAGTAGCGCAATGCTAGTGGCGTGCTCAGCCCTATTAACCTAGTAATGGGCCAACCGGCTCCGGCAAGTCTTCACTCATAAGCGGTCAATTTCCCTTTGTATCGTTTGCGAAGGAGCTCCGCTCGTTTGCCAAAACGGCAAATCGATTTAGTGGGTTCGATCGGCATTTTAATTTATAATTATCTCTATTTCAAAGCTCACTGGCCCGAGTTTTAAAGGTATCGAAACTCTGTTTTAAAACTCTAAAATAGAGTGCAAAATTTCTGCAAGCCACAATACACAATACATACTTTCATTTTTGTCGAGTAAAGTAAACATCGGCCTGGGCAACTTCCTCTCCTCTTGCATTAACACGCAGGATACTTAAGTAGAGGCGACGCACACATTTGACAGACAAGCCCTATACTAACCGATAGAGAGGCACAACACTACAAGAAGGCATCTAAACGCACTAATCGGTGTTTATTTACTTTACGTGGAGTTACGGACGATTACGTGGCAATCTACATTTTTCTACGGAGGTAACTATGTTTAATGGACCTGGTCCTACGTTCGGGTCGTCCAAGATTTTGTTGCGATGCGTGTCTTCGCTCACTGGGTAGTTCAGATCCGTCGCGGGCTCTATAGGAATTGCAAGAATTTATTGTCAACAAAGGTTCACAAATCAGACACTTACAGTAGGGGTAGGTTCGCTTTTTAATACGGTATGTATGCCTGTTTCTACAGTAAAGATGAATCTCTTGCAAGGCAAAAGCAACCAGTATCTGCGCGAAGCTATCCTGGAAGGAAGCGTAGAGAAAGCAAGGCGCTACCTGACGCTCAAAATTGGTAAGGCAGATGTTGAAGCGCTTACAGAGAGTGGTGGTTTCTCCATGCTGCATTGCGCCTGCCTTGTCGGCAATACGCAGATCACCATGATGCTGCTTCAGTACGGGGCTGACGTGCTTGCTCTTACTGACGTACGTAGGGTAGCAATATTCAGATGTCAGTGCAAGTTTAATTCAGATAATATTTCTATAAATGACTAGGATGGCTACACGGCGCTGGATCTGGCTATCTGGAGGGGTCACTTACAGATCATTGAACTATTGCGGTCTCAAGGCTGCGTGGCGCCCATGAAAGGTCTGGTAATTTCATAGCTATATGATATGATTGCTAAAGTGTTTGTTTACTTTCAACTACTGTAGAGCCCGAAAGTCTCAATGGCAAGGTTATCTTGCACTTGGGACGCAAAGCCACAGTAGTCTTTTTTGAGCCCTCGACAAGTATCCGCACGAGCAGTTTACGTGGACTCTACTATGAAGATAAAGGAGATGCAAAGCTAGTGAATCTTTGGGCTGGAACAGACTACAAAATCATCGGCTCGAACCCGTACTACGAAGAGCTCCGCAAATTTGACTACCAATACTCTGCAATCCCAACGACTTTGCCTGAAGAATATGACGCCATGCTGCAGGGAGCACTTCAAGGTGCTGCGTTTTTTGACAATGATAGCGACAGTGAGAGTGATAACGATATTGAAGAGATTGTGGAAGTTCGAGTACCTCCTGGTCCCTTGGGTGTGTTGCTGGATAGCGGAATTCAGGAGTGCGCTGTCGTCCATGGTTTTACAAACCTTCCAAGTGGTGAAAAAGGACCAATTGAATTGCACGGCGACGTGTATTCTGGTATGTACATCATGAGCATCAACGAGACGAACGCTTCGTTGATGTCTCTGCAGCAGGTTACTCAACTATTAGGCAAACTTGCACGCAAAGAGAAGCTCATTCGCTTTGCCGTCTTTCGTCCCGGATCGCCGCGCAATCGAAGCATTCCAGATACAGCGTCCGAGATTTCTAACCAGCGCTCCTCCATCACGTCCTCTGTGTCGCTTCCACCTCCCCTGCCGACCTCGGTCAAACCACCAACTCCAAACTCTGGTCTCACAAGCTTTTCGTCGCGCTTTGCAAACCTGGCAGCCTCTGTTATGGACAAAAAGCCACCCACTCCTCGCTCCAGCATTACATCATCTACGAATACAGGCGCATCCTAGGCCCCAAGTATGCATCACCAATACCGTATTGAAAATTATCCTAGAAAATTGGAATTAATGTCGGTCAAGTATATGGCTGTCTTATGCAAGAACTAATTAGTTAGTTGACCATTTATGGACGTCTTTGATTCTTGTGCTCCACCTTCCTGGGACTTAGTACATGACTAGACTCAGGATCTCTCTTTTGCATGCTAAATAATACGTTTGACGAGTGCTTGCCTCCAGAGAAATCTAAAGCACCATGTAAAGCGTTCCCTGGAAAATGTCGGGTCCTGGCAAAGTCCAGGACGCAAGCGCACACTTCTGGTTGAAATAATACTGTTTACCCGTCGTCTGAGAGACCACAGTCTGCCATCCCGATCCCGTACCATCGGGGCTTTCACCGACGTCCTCAAACGTCGAATCTACAAGGTAGTCCACGAAGCTGCCATCGCCCATCGCAAGAGTCAAATTAAACAGGCTTGTGCGAGGCCCGCCTACGTTTTTCAGATACTGTTGGGCGCGTCGAGCTGCAGGAGCCGCGTTTCGGTCCAACAAACTGATGAAGTTGGCTGCAATTTTGGCTGCCCGTTCAGCATTAGCCTTAGTCTCAAAACTTGTGAGTGTGGCCATTGCTGTCTGCGTGCTAGCTGGTGCCTGCACTGTTTCCTTCATTTCGTTGCGAAGATCACGCAGGCTTGCCGAGATCTGATTCATGCGATCTAGATGCACCTGGAGGTCTTCTAGTTTGATAGCCTCGTGTTCTGGTTCTGGAGCTGGTGCTGGTGGGGCAGGTGGTGCAGGCGTCAAAGGCGGTGCAGACACTGGGACTGGAGGCGGTGCTGCACGAGAGCTGTTTGCGTTTTTCTTGTTGTTACGAGCACTTGCAATGCTGTCCGTGAGCATCTCAGCAACTCCCGGTGGCGGAGGCGGGGCATGTACAGGCCGACTGTGTCGTCTGCCAGAGCCAACAACAACCTTTTTTGCCACTTTTCGAACAACCATCGATACTTCAACTTCCGCATTGTCAGGCCGGATCTCTTGTACAATAAGTCCTCCTGACTCCTGCGGACCCACTTCATTATTTTCTAGATGCACGTCGTTCGCAGGCCTTCCGTTCATTGTCAAGCTTCGGTGCGGTACAATTCCAATATTTGCAGGTTGGATTTCTTCAATCTGAATCTCATCCGTTACCACGTCATTAAAATCGATGCTGCGGCGCGGTACCGTATGCAAGTTTTCTGGAACCATTTCTTCTAGAACGAGTTCCTCTATCTGAACTGGAATCGGGACACCAGCCTCTGATCTTCTATCGAAAGATCTACTCTCCACAATCTTGGAGTTTTCATCCACGGTAAGAAAGCTTGTCGAGTCTGAATCGTTTGATGCTGTATCCAGACTAGCATTTTCCTCTTCTGTCAGAAAGCTAGCCACTTCAACTTTGCATACATTTGGTACATCCACATCCAGGGTTATCATTGTGGCTTGAGATAAAGATTGCCGAATAGCAGCGTCCTGTCGGGAACCTTCCGTGTTAAGGAAGTTACCTGCGTCATCTTCACCAATTTCCTCGTCCGAGTCACTGTACTCCGCAAGCTCTGCCGCCTCGGCTTTATAATCCCGTTCAGTTCGCGGTGGCGGCTGAGTGTAGGTACCATTATCAAGGCGACACTCAACAGGTGCAGATACAGGCGTACTATCACCAAGCACTTCGTCCAGCCGGTTTTCTTCATTCCCAGGTGACGAAGACGATGTCGATGCCTTTGACAAACGTTCACGTTCACTCTTGCTTATTGAAGAGGGCATTGCGCGGAACTGGAACATGTTGAGTACCTGCTTGCGCCCATTTGCACTGCCACGGCTACGGTCTTCGACAGAGTTCTGCAAACTTGTACAAGTAGTTGAGTTTGCAAGAAAACTGCGACTAGTCTCGTCGGAAGTCCTCCCTGGTAGCATTGAAGGGTGCGCCAAAGATGGTCTGTCAGATGCTATAGAACTGCGGATACTGCTGCCTTCCGAGCTGCCACGAAAGGTCTCGCTTGGCCGAGCAGATGATGCGCGTCGGGGCAGTTCTCGGCTCTGCATTTTGCAATTGCACTTGACACAAATGCGCGTCTTACGCTTTCCTCCAGGAGCCGAAAAATCACTTAGCCGTTGGTGCGCGGTTACAAGCTCGTGCACACTACACTGGCTGCAGATGACATCTCCACACGCCTCGCAGTTGTATTTCTTCCGCACAAGAGAGAAACTACGCGTGCACACCACACAACAGACGCGGCGGCTCAGAGGAATCATGTCCCTGGGTCCAGCGTGCACCAGCATATCGAGACGGCACTGGTTGATGTGATCTCGTACACAAGCGGAGCGCATTGCTGCTATGTCGACCATTTTGTGCACAAGCCACGAAGGTAATCGTTCGCCTAAATCGTTAATCATCATGGTAACAAATTCATTCCAAACTACCCGGTGCTCGCTCACTCCACGTTTGTAGTGTCAATGTCTTTGCGCGTACAAAAAGGTGTTTTGTGTCACGAAGAGGCAGCATGTCCAGATCTACACTTTTGCTTAAGCGGTAGCCGATACGGCGGCCATCGCCGTCTTCAAATGAATCCACAAGCTCCACGTAAACGTATTCACGATGTTTGGAAACAGAAGGCGCAAGCGAACGCAAGCAGTGCCACTTGACACATACAAAACGTTCTGTCGGTGTGCGCGGCACAAGCGTGTACAGTACCTGTCCGTCGAGAAATTCGTTGGGATTTACAGTGTTTTCGTGATCTACAAAGTCGGCAGTGGTTTCTGTGATCAGCAGGTCACTGATCTCTCTGAATGTAGCGCTAACGTTACAACTCCCTCTTACAGCAGCATCCATAAGCGTGTCGGCTGGTCCACTTCTTGCGCGATGGATAGTCACACCTTCTTTCGTTCTGGTAGGCGTCCAACGCACGCGACCGAAGCCAAGACTGAGGTTGTACGCGTCATCCACAGATTTATCAATGAGTTGCACAAGCGCTTCGATTTTTTCTGTGGAAAGCTCGGGCAGATTTTGTGTTAGCTCACTGCCCATAGATGACAAGCTTTCGTCTCGTAGACTCGAAGGCGACGTAGCGGACGACGACCGAGCGGAGAGAGATCGCGCCGATAAAGACGAGGACACCAACCTAGACGTGAAACTTCCCGAACGGGAGGAAGGAGATGGTGCAGGAGATGTCGACGGTGAGGGCGAGTGAACAGACTTTTTGGTTAGAGGCTGATCGAGATATCTCTGCTGCTGTTCCTGTTGCGGAGGCTCAAAGGGATCGTCTTCTTCATCGTCTTCACGTTCAACATACGGTGTACGTCGATTATTGCCTCCATGTAGGACACGTCCACTTCGAGTGCTGCTAGTGTTCAATTCTGTGCGCGCATGCCGGCGACGCCGGTGCAAGTTGAGTTTAGCGACGCTCAGCGCAGCATTGAAAGTTCCGGAAGCCGCAGCGCTTAGTGCAGATACAGTAGATGGGGGTGATCCACCGAAGGAACGCCTGCTGGGAGCGGGCGCACCACGCGGCGACGTTATAAAGGGCGCGTATTCCGGGCGCGGCATTCCGATGCTGCTGCGCTCGCACTCGGAACTGAAGGCGAAAGAGAGAGCTGTACTGGGCTTACGAACACATGGCGCGACTAGGGCATCAGACTGGTGAAAGCCGGGTCGGTCTATACTGAGCGTCAGTCAACGGCGGTTGTTAATCGTTGCAGCCATTTTAGTTTTTTTCGATCGATGGATTGGTAAAAAAAATTTCATCGATCGGTCGTTAGAGTCGGTAGGTTCAAATCACCCGGCAGGTGTTCCTTCGAAAGTGGAGGTGACGTCTGTATGTGAGGGAGTGGCGCCCAGAGTTGACTACTCAAGGGCTGAGACGATATGTGCATACTATAACTCCTTCTGATGTACTAAGCGTACTAAGCCACGTTTAGCATAACCCAAATAATAAGTGATCCCATTTTAAATTCAGTCCAATGCTTGAGCTGACGTGAGCGCAATCGTGGTCAACAGTTCGGTGATACAAGCCTTGTTGCGTGTCGTCGGTTGTTAGAAAGGTTTTAGAACGAACTTTTAAAATATAATATATCTTCGCTTTGTATTCAGGATAGAAAACACGTGATAAAAACACCAAAAATAGCATGGTCGGAAAGATTTCTCACTTAGTGTTCAGCTCTGGGGCGCTTGCGACTTAACCAGCGCGGATCCGTAACCCGGCTGTACAGTGTAGGCACCTGTACTATTTGTTACCCAACGGCATACTCTGAATATGGGGTGGTGAAACATAGAATCGACAGGCTTTTGTTTCGGCCATGTTTCGGTGAGACGACATTGTCACTCAATCGAGGTATTGCACCAATGACGCACATCATGCTATCTGTCGGCGAGCGCAGCTACACGCTGTCCGAGACACTGCGCACCGCTGAGCTGGCTCCGATATTCGCCGATGCATGGACTGCATCGCGTGTGTGGGAAAGCAGCCGTTTTCTAGCTGAGTGCCTCGTGCGCTTCTCGTCAGAGTCGCCCGTGACTTTTGACGTCAGCGCCGGCCAAACGGTGCTGGAATTGGGAAGCGGATGCGGTCTGGTGGGCATTGTGGCGGCCGCACTTGGGGCCAGCGTACTTCTTACAGATCAAAAAGAGGCATTATATTTGCTGTGTCGCAATGCTGAGATGAATGCAGCGTCTACGAGTGAACGAGCGCGACTACAAGTGGCTGAGTTTGTTTGGGGCTCTGACTTGACTTTACCATGCACTAGCTACCGCTACATTCTTGTGTCGGACTGTATTAATCCCCTTTATGGAAAGGAAAGTTGGAGGAACTTGGCGCGTAGTATTGATCGATTTAGCGACCTGGAGACGGTCACGTACCTGGCACACGAAGCGAGGGGAGAGGACGAAGCTTTGACCGATTTCCTCGCCTTCTGCGAAGATATTCTACAGTGTAAGCGCATGGATCAGCAAGGTAGAATTAGCTTGTTTAAAATCACGAAGTTGAGAAGGAAGAGAGAAAATGTGACTAAGACTACGTGCGCCTAGTTTGTTAAGCACCTTAGATGTGATTTGCTGTAAAAATCCCAAAATGTCATATCAAAGTACATGCGTTGAATTATTAATGCAAACTTCTTACATACAAACTACCTGAATTAGTTTAATCGGAGGCTGCGTGTCTGTGAGATTTTGTCGCTCTCGTCGTAGGTGGTGGTTATTCCGTTCGTTGCAAGGTCAGTTGCAGGGGTCGATTCCTCTTCCTTAGTGGTAAATTCGGCATCATTGGTTTTTACATCTGGCTTGACCTGCTCCTGACTGCCTACGGGACACGGGGTATCCATCACAGTCATTTCATCCTCTGTTGAAGAAGGTCGGGACGCATCAGTGTCAGCAGGTGTGTATGCTTCTAAAGAGCCTTTGTCTTGGGTGTACGGTGTTGTCTCCGATATTTCAGGGCACGGGGTTGTCAGTGCAGAAGTTGGGTACAACTTTGTCGCTTCTTCATTTTGAAAAGGCTCCGACTCCGGTGCTGGCAATGGAGTTATTGGTGTAGGTGAATAGTAGACCTTTTCCGTTTCTTCACGTTGGAAAGTCTCTGTTTCAGGCATCGGAGTGGAGGTTGTTGGTCCAGGTGATGATGAATAGACCTTAGCCGTTTCTTCGAAATCCTCCGTTTCAGGTACCAACGTGAAATTCGGGCACGGATTCATTGGTGCAGGAGTTGAAGAATCCTTCGTCGTCTTTTCATGTTGAAAAATCTCTGTTTCCAGTGCCGGAGTGGACGGATATGGAGCCGTTGGAGCAGATGATGAGTAGATATCAGTGGTTTCTTTGGTTTCAGGTACCAGCGTAAACTTTGGGCACGGAGTCGTTAGAATAGGTGATGAGTAGATCTCCCTGGTTTCAGGTACCAGCGTGAGCTTTGGACATGGAGTTGTTGGAGCAGAAGTTGGGTACGTCTTTGTCGTTTCTTCATATTGAAGAGACTCGGACACTGGCGCCGGAATAGCCGGGTATGGAGTTATTGGTGCCGATGAGTACATCTCTGCGGTTTCTTTGGTTTCAGGTACCAGCGTAAACTTTGGACACGGAGTCGTTGAAGCAGAAGTTGGGTAAGCCTTTGCTGTTTCTTCATTTTGATAGGGCTCTGATTCCGGCACCGACGTAGGTGGGAACGGAGTCGCTGGTGCTGGATTTGAAGGCGTCTTTTCGAGTTGAATAGTTTCTGTTTCCGGCACCAGTGTAGAAGGACATGGAGTAGGCGGTGCAGAAGTTGGGTATACACTTGCCGTCTCTTCATCTTGAATCGGCTCTGACTCCGGCACCGACATAGGTGGGCACGGAGTCGTTGGTACCTGAGTTGTGGAATCGTTCGTGGAATATTCATGTTGAATTATCTCTGTTTCCGGCACAGGTGTAGGTGGACACGGAGTCGTTGGTGCAGGAGTTGGGTATACGTTTGTCGTCTCTTCATTTTGAAAAGGTTCTGACTCCAGCGAGGATTCAGACGGGTATGGTGTTTTTGGTGCAAGAGCTGTCATTGATTCCGTGGGAGTCTCAGTTCCAGTCGTCTCGGAATCAGGAGTCGGTAGTTGAGGGCACGGTGTCTCATCCAAAGTCGGAACGTGGGCATTGATCGCTTCAACTGGAATAAGTGCTTCAGGGTACGGCATCTCAGTTACTGCTGGGGTTAGCAATTGTTCCTGGTCTAGAAGATTGTAGGCTCCAGCCCTCGCTGCATTTGCATGCGAAACACCAATAGCGCTAATTGCCACTAAGATCTTGACGGGAAGCATTGCAGGGATCTTAGAAGCTACTGAAGTGTACAATCAGGTAGGTCTTATAATGCAAATGGAAAAATGTGCAGCAAGCAGTGTGGCTCCTCAGCTGCAAACAGATACGAATCCTTTTAGTCAAGAGTTTTGTCCTTTGATCTCAGCTGAACGAAACGGTTAAGTGATCGAGGAAAGGCAATCACGAAAGTTTCGTAAAGATACCTTTGAGAGACCGTTATTTTCAATTCGATATACACTCACTTACTGCATCAAAATCAAGAACTTTCCTTTGACTGACTGTACCTGTACGCACGAACAAAGTCAATGAATTTGTGGGCTGTGGACCCTTTCTTTTACGGAATGTAAACATTGGAAAACGACTTAGAGAAAGTCTCAAAGTGTCGTCCTCCCTGCCTTTCCAAGATCGGACGCTGCTATTAAGCAAAGTGAGCGGGTTAGGTTTTGTAAACGCTTCTTCTACCGTTTTCTCGTTATGATTCGCCATCTTCATGTCGTACGGAATTTGATAGTACAAAGAAAAGCTTACATACGTATGTGTGCCCAATGCTTCATCGCCAGCGTCTATGGGGAATTGGGCATCAACTCGATGCCGGAATGAAGCAGAATTTGTGGCGTATTTTTATTGCTTACACTTGAAGTGAAAGAGAGTTTTAGGAGACTTTCGACCAATCATCACACGGTTAAAATTGCAATTGCGAGCTCAACCACTAATGATGAATTTAGGCGAAAGCGGCTTCGTTCACTCTCGCAGTGGCGCTGCGCCGGCCGCCGCTTTATCTTCGTGCTCGATTCTATTCCTACTTCTTCTGCGATTACTATTACTTCACGCGACGCGTGACTTCTCTGTTCTGGCTCAGCTGCTACTCCCTCAGCTCGCACTACAGACGGCGGCAACTTTCAATGATCGCAACTCAAGACGCGCCCATAGATTTCGATTTGAGTCGCAACGAGCCGCTCTCGGCGCATTTAAACGACTTGCGAATCTATTCGTCACAGTGCAAGCACTTAGACATTTTGGTGTGCTCTATGCCTTTCTATTGCAACATGTCGACATGCTGCTGCAGCATCTCAAGCGATGGCACAACACCAAGGAAAGGAATGATGCGTTTTTGTTGCTTCTGAGCTTCGTACTTGTGGCTGGCGTCGAGGCAGTTGAATATGGGACTCTACTGCATACCTTGACGCTGCTGGGAGTGGCCCTGGGACTGCACTTCGTGTTTCCGTCGTCTGCTGACACTGCAGAAGATGGCACATCACCTCAGAGGCTGCTGCTCGATGCAGTGGCCATAATTTTTGCTGCCGTGTTGGCGATTCTAACACCCGAAAGCATTGCGCATGCACAGCAGGTTGCCAACGATCGAGCGAGTGCCGATGGCGGCGTCATGAAAACTATAACGTGGATACTTTACGTGATGGCGACCAGTATGAGTCAATTTGCCGTTAGCTACTTTTCCAGAAAGCTGAAATCACTGTCGTCAGCAAACCAAACGAAGGCTCGGCTCGTATGTGTATCGATGGGGATAATACTAGCTACTATTATTGTAGGGTGGGAGCAACATTGGTTGCATGCTGCTCTTTGTGCATTGACATGCTGCCCAATGCTTTATGTATTTTCGAGTCATTGGAGACGTATTGGTGCATTTTACGCAGGCGACACTGATAGCGAATTCTATTTCAAAACGTATCGATGGAACTCTGGTTATCGCTCGAAAACCAGTAACATGCTGTCAGGAGTGACCCAGGTTTTTGCTGCCTTATGGTCCCGACGCGTCTCGCGCGAGATTCTGATCTTCTTGTCGGTTAATGTTGTCTTCATGTTTGTGGAAATTGGTGTTGGTTTTTACACAAATTCACTCGGACTCATAGGCGATGCTGGACACATGCTATTTGACAATGGCGCGCTCGTGATCGGTCTCGTGGCATCTTATATAGGTCAGTTTCCGCCTGACACAAAGTTCACGTACGGCTATGGTCGTGTGGAGGTTCTGTCTGGATTTTTGAATTCTCTATTGCTGCTTGTTGTGTCTTTTCACCTCTTGAGTGAAGCTGCGTCACGCTTCATGGATCCACCAGAGGTCACAACAGACCATTTGCTGCTCACGTCAACAGCTGGACTAATTGTGAATTTAGTTGGTCTATTCTTTTTTCACGATCATGTACACGGTCACAGTCATAGTCACAGAGAAGATTCAAAGCTCGCTATAGGATGCCATAGTGGCCATGGACACAGTCACGGAAACAATTGTCACCAGACTCATGGTGAAAATGCCTCCGAAAGTGGTGACCATAGGGGTAACAGCAATATGTATGGTGTGTATCTTCATGTATTAGCCGATACGCTGGGCAGTGTGGGCGTAATCATTTCTTCAGTACTGATTCAATTGTACGAGTGGCATGTAGCTGACTCCATCTCCTCAGCACTAATTTCTTTCCTAATTTTGGGTAGCACGTTTCCTCTACTACGGGACACAGCACGCCAACTACTGCAATGTGCACCACAAGAGCTGGAAGGAATGGTCAATGCAGCTTTACAAGATGTGCAAACAATGGTACCAGGCGTTGAGCGTATTTCTCAGTGGAACATTTGGCATCATGCGGGCGATATCAACGTAGCCACGTTACACCTGGAAGTTGCATCTTCGGCTGACGAACAGCGTGTGCTTCAGCATACTAAAGATATATTTCGGCGTCATGTACAACTCGATAAGTATTTATCCGTGCAGATTT
Organism: Sclerospora graminicola; assembly: GCA_001887855.2. Taxonomy (NCBI): domain Eukaryota; phylum Oomycota; class Peronosporomycetes; order Peronosporales; family Peronosporaceae; genus Sclerospora; species Sclerospora graminicola. Next base: position 7,469 of record MIQA02007116.1, on the reverse strand, counting down.
CAAAGCCTCAGGTAACCGATCTGAATTATGTTGGAGTCGAGCAAACAGAAGTTATGAACGAATGCAGTGCAGATCACAGCCCTCTTTTTAGTCAAGATCATTGTCACAGCAACGATCACGGTCATAGTCACGGGCATTGTCATCACGGTCATAGTCATGGGGCTGAGCCTTTGATGGATACGAGCTTTGTCTTTCCATTGCATCAGCATGTACAACCTGTTGCTTCAAAAATGAGCACACACGAAAATACAGCTACTGTTGACTCTCACTACGTCTTCTCACCAGTGTTATCGCCCAGATCTCTTGGCGTACGCAAACAATTATTGTGGGCCTCATAACCATACAGATTTATCATACCTCAGCCAACTCCTCTCTTCTATATCAATCTACGCTATCACGTACAAAACAGAACCAACATTTTAACTGACAGTGTCATAAGTACTCCATCATTGTGCGAACGCACTCAAGTTATCATTCAAGGTGTCAAGCTAAACTGAGCGCTTGGGAAACTTAATTGTCGGACTTCTATTTTACCAAGGGTGTAGCGCTATTTTCAGCTAGTACGTCACGAGTTGTCTCGCTATTCTCGTATTCTTATGCTCGTGCATACATGCTTAAATATCAAAATGAACAAAGGTGGAGTGATCAACCGTCCCTTTAAGGAGACTTTGGCATATACTTTGCGTGTTGATACACGTAGATCTCAGTGCATAGACCCCATTCGTTTGCCGGCGAAGCTGCAAGATCGGATTGAGCGTACCCAGCGTCGCGCCAACGCTGCCAACAATAAACGTGTGTCGATCTTAACACCGGATGCCGAAAACTTGAAAGCGTTACGTTTAACAGAAGCGGAAATACAGAGCTTCACTGCTTCAGCTGCTGAAGTCGCAACGGTAGGGGCTTTGAGTGACAGTGGAGAATTACAAAGTGTATCAACAACTAACAGTGGTGCGGACATGAAGCTGCACTTGCCCCATGTCGTGCTCAGTCACAAGCTGGGAGATTTCGAAGCACGAGCTAACGCAGAGTTCTTCTATTCAGTAGCGTCGGTCGATCGGAGTATGCAAAGACTTTCTCTTATAGACCGCGAAAGGGTTGTGTTGAACATGCAGAACAAGATCCAGCAAATTGCCAGCGACGTGGATACAAATTTTGAGCGCCTCAAGAAGACACTTGATGCAAATGGCATCTTCGATTCAGAAATCAATATACAACGATCACAAACACTTTGTTTGGTGGATTTGCAGCGTCGATGTAAGCTTGATCGACTTCGTGACGAAGCCATGCGCGAGGTGCTACAATTTCCCTCGTCCAGTCAAACTCGTGCTACCAAACCAAGTCACAAATTAAATCTACCGTCAAGTCAGGCAAGAAATAATGACTCGGAGGCATTACCAACCACGGAAACACAGCTTCCACCGCAGATGATTCGTACCCCGAAAACCCCGAATCTTCCGGTGCTCTGTCATGTTTATGATCATCCCTCTGAGAAAACCATCAAGAGTAAAACGAATGAGGATAAGTGTTCGCCGCTATCATTTCAGCAAGAGATTGCAACTAATAAAAGTCGAACCGGACCGATGGATAAATGCCGAGGTACAGTAACACCGCTTTTGCATGAACTGTCACCGTCTCGAGAAGTTCAACAAAGGCGACATAATTCTCTCACATTAGCAGTATCCGTATCAGAAGCAGCGTTACCCCTTCCGATAGCGATGGGAAACAGTTCAGATGCTAAGCCTTCCTCGCGAGCGACATACTCGCGTCTTCGTTGTGGAGCTCGAATTTTGGGGCTAAGGCGAAAACTCGTCAGCAAAATATTTTCGAGGCATAGGCGACGAAAAAATTATGTGATCGGAGCTTCGCATGTCGATTTTGAAAGCAAAGCGGCGGGTCGCTATTCGGAAGCTCGGATAGCATATCGAAGGCAATCAGCCCAAACATGGGCATGGCTGGCGTCATCTCACCCCGCCATTGGTAGAGCAGATGACTCGCGTGTAGATAAAGACGGAAAATGCTGTGAAAAAAATGACCGTTTGGATGGAGAAGGGTCCACTGATCGTGACGATAATGACGATAGTCTGGAGAAATTGGATGAGATGACAAAGGATGTTGAGAGTGACATGGATAGTAGCCGAATTTCCTCTTCTGCGCGCAGCACTGTGTCCGTAAATAGGAAACTTAACATTGACAATTCACTGCGTCGACCTAGCTACGATGCAAGTTGTTCGATCAGAAACGACATGACCAGCCATGTCTCTGATCTTCAAGCTCGTTTGGAGGCCATCTGGCGTGTGTTGCAAATCTCGTTTTCAAATAAATTAATGATGCTTGAAAGACTTTCATCGCTTCAAGACACCAATGCCTTTTTGTCAGCTCTAGAGCTTTGGGAGCAAGTTGCTCTCATCGTTTCCATACGTGAACGCATGGAACATGCTTTGTCAGACGATTGTGATTCAAAGTCAAGTCAATGGCTCACATCATCAGAGGTTGCAGTTGTCACCGCGTTGCCAAATGCGTCGAACGTAAACGCAGCTGAAGCACTTTATGAAACAATAGAGCGGCCACAAGGTTCATCTTGCGAATTTAGCGGCATACATCCATCAGAATTTATAGACTGGGTATTTTTGACCAAGTGGGTAAAAAGCTGTAGTGTGCTAATGAATGTTGTGGCATGTGTATGTGTAGGTACGTGATCATATGGATGCTGTAACAGTACAGACAAAGAAATTGGCAAGCGAGCTTAAAGCCTTCACAGGCGAAGAGCTTCTTATCCGAGGACAACGATATCCATTTCAAGAATAGATGACAATTAGCGGTATCTCTGGAAACTACTGTAGTGATTTTGAACGATCATTCAAATATTGCGAGGCCTCAAAATGGTGTGAAAGGAGAAAACTGTTACTTGTTTGCCTCGGTCCTATCATTCGAGCTTGACATCGTAGTATCTTGCAAATCTGCCCAGGCCTGAATCGCGGCAAGTAGAGCACCCACACCTAGTTACGCACAGTAGCGAGAGTGTCTGGTCAAGCATATGACAGTGGTATATCCACCTTGTAACCAACTTACTGTCGCCAACTGCAAGTTTCGCAACTCCTGCAGCAGGATTCAATCCGAAATTCGCCATGACCGCGTTGAAATTGCCGGTCTGCAAAGCGCTCACAAGTGAGCCAATGCTTTGACGCAATTGAGGAGAACGCAACTTAAAATCGAGCAATTGTTCAGATACAAGAAGGCGAGGTTACGGTATTAACCTTTTCGTAATGGCAATTATCAAACGTACTGTTGCACGAAGCTCCGTGGAGGTTTGGCATCCTTCAGGCAGGTATGGAAGCAAGGTCTCGACACATGCGGGATCATCAAGAATACAGTTCACGTTTTCAGCGCAAAGAAGCTTGGTCAGAGACACCCGAACCAGTTGCTGAACACGTCAATGGCACATGTATCATCAGTAATCAACACTAATACTAAAAAACGAAACCTACCACCGGGGGTTGGTGGAATGAAGCCATTGCACGCTGAAGGTCTGCCGTCGTTATTGCTCCACGAGCAGCAGCAGGAGCTACGACAGAACGTGACTGGGGAATTTGTGGTTGTGCGATTGGTGCAGACGAAGCTGAAATTGGGGCCGTTGTAGTGCTGGATGGAGCTGCAACAAATACAAAGTTGACAAGAGAGGAAGCAAAAACGTCAGATACGTATACTGCACTAAGTATAGCTACAAGACCAGCAGACAAGAGGCAGTTGTGGCTAAAAAGGTTACAACAGCACACAACAAAAGATGTAAGAACATTTAGAAGTGACTAAACCGTGCAGTATTCTACTCACATCGGTGTGGCGTTATCAAGAGAGAAGCTGCAAAAGAACAACCCAAATCGAGTATTTTTGTTGAAGAGTTATATACTGCCTACCCAAGTGGGTACAAGCCCGCCGTTCCCTCTGTGAGTCTTTCACAGCTAGGACGAAGTGTCCATATTGCCTCCGCCTGACCCATTGCCACGCCGTCCTGCAGATCTGTTGCCGCTATTCGAGTCGTTATTACCTCCAGACGCGTCATCTCCAGACGCGTTCGGATTGGTGTTGCCTCCGTCGCGCATACTTTCTTCAATGGCCAAACGCAAAAGCTCATCCTCGTCCATTTCGTCTACTTCCATACCACTCACATCATGTTCATGCTGGGTAGACGACGTGGTTGCGGCCACTGAGCTGCCACCACCGTTCTGGGAAGCCTGAGATGACGACACAGCCGATGTCGTGGGAGAGGAGGCTGCTGACTGGGCGCCGGCGGGCAAGCCCATGTTTTGTAGAATATTCTGCAACTCTGACATTTGCACAGCCTGACCGCTGCCACCAGCACCTTCGGTATTTTGATCTCCCGCGCCCATAGCACCCAACATTTGCATGATAGCGTTGTGGTCCAGCTGCACATTATTACCGGCTCCGCGGCCGCCTTCGCTTCTGAAAACTGGTTGCACGTTATTCATCGAGTCGTTAACTTTCTTCACCAGTTCCTCGTCACGCGATGCATCCTTGTTCTAATGCAAAACCACGCATCGATGCTTTAGATTTCAGACTGACTAACATGGACGACAAACCGCCATATAAAATGGTTGCTTTACCTGCATCCAGAAGAAAAAGCGGCGTGACGAATTTTTGTATTGTAGAATGTAAACGCGATCGTTAGGGCGGCCAGTGTCCACCTTAGAGAAGTGCGCATCATCTGGGAAAATGATGAAATCTTCGGGACTGGCTCCAGTCTGCCGGTCCACCCACTGAAAGTGCAGCAGGTGGTCGTCTCCACGCGATAGACAAACTTTTCCCTTTTCCAACTGCGGTGTCACCAAGCACTTGCCGTTTGCTGTGGGCTTGACGGTCATTTTGCCGGCGTTGAAAGACACCAGTTCATTCTGTTAGTGGTACCAGCAGGGAGTGAATTTGATGTTAGATAAAATAGTGTGATCGTGAGAGAGAAAGAAGGCGAAATTTGAACGTACACGACCAGTCACGCTCGGTGCGCCAAACACGTTGCCAAACTGCGGAAAGAGGGACGACGCCATGTTTTCAGCTTGAGGCTTTCTTACAATGGAAAAGATGCGGTGAACGAGGCGTCCGATTGGTGAAAAAACATTAAATTGGCAGTTACTACTACACAACAATTGTAATGGCGAAGCAAGTGCTCAATTACCACGACGTGCAACTGTATGAGTCGGATGTGGCACTTTTCCAGAATCGCCAGTGGCTCAATGACAATGCAATAAACTTTTACTTCCAACATCTAACGCAAACGCGCGCATCAAGAGACGTGCTGCTCATGGACCCGGCTGTGGTCTCGTGTCTATTGCACCAGTGCGAGGATGAAGATGAATATCGCGATCTTGCCAGAGGCTTGGACCTCGCTAGCCGGCATCTCTGTGTCATTCCAGTGACAGACAATGAGGCACTGGATGGAAACAGCAGTCACTGGTCGCTGCTGCTCTACCGCGACGGCAGCTTCCGTCACTTTGACTCAAGCTGTGGCCACAACAAACTCGCGGCTCGACGAGTAGCTAAATCCTTCGAGCTATTACTGCAAGCAGATGGAAAACACGATGGAAACGGAGCTTCTAACCGAGTTGAGGAGGTAGCTGATGCTCCACAGCAGCAAAATGGCTACGACTGCGGCATGTACGTTCTTATGCTAGCAGAATATTTCTGTTGCCAGTTGGAGCATGAGACTAGTCTTTTCGCTTATGCAACGCCAAAAAGGGCAACCGAACTTCGTCGGTGGATACCTCAACTTATTGAGAAGCTAAAGAGTGCAAGTAATGTATAACGTATCTTTGGAAGTAAAGCTTTTTGATTGGGTAAAAGATAAAAGAAAAGGATTTCTCTTAAGATGCAGATTGCTATCGTACAATATGGTTCGTATGCAATCGATTGCGCTGGGTAATGTAAAGACTTGACGTACATTTGCACTATTGTTGTAGATCCACAACTTGGGCAGGTTGAGAAGAATATGAAGGTCAGGGGCAGGAAGCTTTAGATGTTGCTTCAAGTGTTTAATTTTTCTGTATGTGACTTAGCACGTGGATACGATGATAGAGTCGCTCTCTGAAAATGACAAAATTGACGTGTTGATGTTGTCGGAGGTAAAAGTTGAATTGTGCGTCGTGTTGCTCATAGTATTGAACAATTTTATTGTTATCATTTAGATGGCATTTACGGGCTATGTTTTTCGCTCCAAGGCTGATGTGGCTCAGGTGGCAGAAATTGCGGGCAAAGGACCAACTTTTCACTGGTGTCAGCGCCATGCGCGTCGGTTGCATTGCATGGTAACCTGCGGATACGTTGAGAAAGAAGGCGATTTGTTGTACAACTCGATGCTGGTCGTTAGTCCTGTCGGCGAACTTTCATGCAACCCGCGTAAAACGTTTTTGTACGAGACCGACGAATCGTGGGCCACAGCGGGAGATAGTTTTTGCACCTGGTATTGTCCGTGGCTTGACAAAACCATTTCATTTGGAATATGTATGGACATTAATCCAAATGACTTAAAGTCTCCATTCTCGGCATTTGGCACACATGTGGTCGAGAATAAGAGCGACTTGGTGCTATTCGCCTGTGCCTGGACTGACTTTGAAGAACCAAACTTTAAGCCATATCCGACGATTTCATACTGGACGCAACGCTTGTTACCAATGACTAATGCTCTTGCAAAATCTGACTATGGTAAACAGAACTGTCACTTCCTCTGCTCGAATCGCATTGGAACGGAAAATGGCACGTTCTTTGTTGGAGCGAGCTGCGCTATTTCTCTAAAAGAGCCTGCTTTAATTGCACATGCTGGGTGTCACACCGAAGAATTACTACGTGTTGAGATTGCTGATGAAGAAATCGCCACAGACGAGTGATAAAGAACCAGTATTAAAGATTTCATGATGCTACCTTCTACACCATTGCCCGTTCAAAGTGAAAAGGTTTTTATTCAAAGTGGGTAGAAATAGAAATCTAGCATCTCTAGTCGTGTGATCTATTCTATTCTATTTTGGAAAGCTATCCGATTGATGATTGGTCAATTTATAATAGCAATACCAGTCATCGTTGGTGTGCTATTCTAATACAGCTACTGTAGTACTCCTCCCACCGTAATTAGTCTGTGCCAGACTAATTTCGAACCTGCTTAAGTAGTAGTTGTTGTTGTTAATTCGCAGTCTATTTAGTCTCTTAACTATTAGCTACAATAGAGCAGTTTGTAATCCTATCTCTGATCGCTTATCTCCCTGCGTGCGGGAATTTAATCTTTTGCGCTGATCACTTGAATGGTCACGTAAACTTTCTTGGAAGCATTCCAAACAAACCTGTAGTTTGATCCCCCGTAATCTTAACCTGGGGTGTTGCTGTTCATACACCGCCACAGCAGTTATCTGCGCGATTGTTTTATTCCACACGGTGTGGAAGTGTTCATACTTCGACCTCTGAACGCCTTGATG
>MIQA02007115.1:0-16095 GCA_001887855.2 Sclerospora graminicola | reverse complement strand
AAAAGCACAAGAAACAGCGAAGCAAACGAGACAAGTCGGGGGAAAAAGTAAAACCATCACTGGCACTTGTGGATCAAGAAGATGATGATGCAATCCCGGAAAAGGTGCAACAGAGTCTGGAAAAGAAGAAGAGCAAGATAACGAGAAGAAGAAGACGATTTTTTTCTCTAACGTTAAGAGTACAAATCTACGGCCATCAATACGAGACGAAAGTCACTTGAGTCTTTAAATTTTAGCCTCTTTAGACAGTGAGGCTTATTTTAAACCAGAGCAAAAGGTCACGGACACGGCAAAAATGGAGGCATTATTATGTAGCTAAATCACAATCGAGGGTCCCGCTTCCATTGCCTCTGTTTCGTGTTGACTATCTGTGATCAATTCCGCTTCAGCTTGGGAGGCAGCAGCTAGTGCCTTCATGTTGGTAAAACTAAACGAACTGAAGGCATCTGCATGTTTCAAGTCGGTTGGACTTCCGTACATTCCGCTAGGAAAGCGATAGTGATTGTTGTTATCTTCCAGTTGCATCCACTCGTTCATCTGATCCCCAGCCATTGCATCGAACGCACCAAGACCATTGGTTTCCCACGAAATCGAAGTATCACCACAAGCAACTTTATTTCCCACGCGGTTCTTGGCACCATCGCCGTCTTGTTTCGAATCGGATAAACCTAGTGAATGCTCGTCACTCTCTGGCCCCGAGTCGACATTGTTCTGACTACTGCAGCCTGAGCGCGAATTCATTTCAAACTCATCGTCATCAATACAAGTGTCCGTCAGATTGCGATTATTAAAGTAACTCGTATCGGTTGGGCCTTCCAATGTCGGTACAAATGGCGGCACCGATTCCAGAATCGTGTCCCAGTTAATCCCTTCGAAAAACGGATGTGTCTTGATCCGTTCCCAGTTCATCCGCGTTTCCGGGTTCGGATCAAGCAACTGATCGATCAAATCCACGGCCTCAAGGGACAAACACTTTTCGCCATCGGGCCACAAAATTTGTCGTTCTAAAATATTTTCAAAAATTGCATCCACCGAATCATCATTAAAGGGAGGAAAACCGACCATCATTTCGTATAGAATGATTCCTAACGCCCAATAGTCTACAGGCGGACCATGCGGGACACCAAGGATGATCTCAGGTGCCAAGTAGTCGGGTGTCCCACATCGACCATACGTGTGATACGCAGACTTTTTGGAAGATGTTCCTTTCGGTCCTGATATACGACGGGGCTGATGTGGTTCGAAACCAGCCAAGACATTTTCTGCGAGAGCGCCAAGCTCGGTTGGGGCCAAAGAGTCCTCGTCCGGCTCTGAATCCGTATCGCTTATCGCCACAGCTTCTTCAGATAAACCAAAGTCGGTTAACTAGGATAAAAAAAGAAGCGATTACGATCGAAGAAGGCGGGACGATAGAAAGATTGTAATAAAGCGTCACAAACCTTAATGTGGCCTGTAGACGATAACAAAATATTGTCGGGTTTCAAATCTCTGCATAACGTAGCGAGAAAAGTAAAATTAACACATCAAGCGGATAGTTATAGGGGATAGATACAACAACCGTACCTGTGAACGCAGCCTTTTGTGTGCAAATGATTGAGTGCAATTGCAATTTCGGCAATATAGACGCATGCAACCTATAGATACAAAAGCAACGTTAAAAATTATCAGCTACTGTAAGGTTTAGACGAGTCAAAGATTATACCTGTTCTTCTAATTGTACAATACACTCGAGTAATGACATGAAATCACCCCCAGGCAGATATTCCATTACTAGAAAGAGATTTCTCCTATCACAAAATCAAAATGTATAAGTCAATGACTGCTTCACTCAATACCAAGTCAAAAATCTGTTTACTTGGTTTGAAATGTCCAGAATAATTTCACAACAAATGGACTCACGACACTCGCAAGAATATTTCTCTCAGTCTCAATCTGCTCGATCTGCAGGGCAAATACAGCATAGCGCTCAGTACAAAGTATTGAAATAGTACAGTGATGTGCTGTACCTGTTTTTTGCGCAACAAATGCTTTTTTGCGACCACTTTGATCGCATATTGGTCCCCCGTCGTCTTTTTTCGAGCCAGGTATACTTTACCAAATGCACCTTTGGAAATTGGCTTAACAATTTTAAAATCACGGATAGAGATACGATATGAAACGGGTTTTAAGCTTGAACGTCGACGAGATCGCAAAGATTCCGACAATTCCATGTTTTCCAGCGATTTCGTTCGTTTTAGCGGCACTCGCTCGATTTCAACTGGCGTCTGCTGAAACATGAATTTATGCGACGCCCGCATTTTGCTCATTTTCGCATGGATCAAGTTACGCAGTTTAGTGCAACACTTAACTTCTTCCATCTCTAAATTGGCTGCTTCTTCTGCTTGTTGACGTATTCGATCGATAATTTTCACGAGTCGAGCACAAAGTGCAAATGAATCGACACTCGTGACGTCACAAGTTGACGCTAGAATAGCTACCACTCGTAATGCATGATACGTATGCATTTCCTCTAAATTAATCGACGAGTCAGCTTCAAGCGATGCATCAATCCACGCCGTGAGTTTCACTAACGAGTCGTTAATCACATCCGCTTCGAGCTCAACTCGTTTGGATAAAACGCAATAGTTGATATGTTCATCTAAACTATTTGCATCCACTTTGGTTTCACAAAGTTTACACACAACTGCCGACTTGGATGCTCTTCGAAATGTCACGGTCAGGGGTCGTTTACTTAACTGGAGATTATTAAGCACCTCGTCCAGCGACATGTCACTCACACTTTCGCCATTTACCGCTTCCACTGCCAATCCTTTTTTCAACGACATGCCTACCGGAATCTCTATAATAACTGACGTCCCTGTCTCCATACGCACACTTTTAACTACCACGTGATTTTTCATCGTATCAATACCAAACTCCAATCCTAGAAACCCTTCCCCAAATTTCACATCAAACATTTCACGTCGGTGCACATTTTTAAATAAATCACCCCCTTTTTCCAACATCGTCGCCGTGTCATTAAAAGCGCCATTTTCGTGTCCATTTTCGTATTTGGACGTGGAACGGCGCCATTTGATCTGATTCTTCTCCCACCGAGACAGCACGTCCTCAAGAGCGTCTGGAGTAGCGTCTAAGAGACCACTACGAGATATCGACGCCCCTTCACTGTTAATTGGCAACACATTGAGCGTATACTGACGCTGGAGACGTTGTGGCCTAATCTCAAGTCCTAGTTCTTCCTGGAGACGCTCCATCTCACTACTGCTCGTGCTACTAGCACTTGTACGACGGCCGTCCTTATTAGAGGGCAACCCGAGCTCTGTGACGCGGGTGAGAGCGAGCGGCTGTGGCCTTTCGGCCATTAGAAAGTGAGAGATAAAAAGGTTCGTATTGGGAATTAACTCGATTTTGTGCTGAAGCTTCGGCGCCTGTTCTTATGTGTGTTTTTCGAACGTGTAGGTAACTAGGTTAGTGTTTGTTTCTTAGAATAGAGCAATTCGAAAGAAAGGATTTCCATTCAGTTGTCACTTATGGCGAAAATGGATGAACTAACGAGCGGTCGTTAGATGTTGTTTATATGTGTGTTTCTTTTGTGCGCCTTTCCTTATTAGTATTTTGGCTACGACAGAGTCAAGTTTGAGGTTACATTGATGAGTCAACGTGGACCCTTTCGAATCACAATTCCCTTCGGTAGACGGTTAATTACTGGACAAGTTGTGGGCTAAGACCCAATCTACAGCATCGGGGAAGTTACTGGCGACGTGAGTTGGTGGGGGTGCTGAACCAAGAATTCTGCGTTAGTGATGGAAGATAGCACATATTAAAAATGAAAATACATACTGATCTTTATCTCATCGCCACTTCGATATTTTCCCGTCTGCACGAGCACTCCCTGCATTCCCAGCTCTATGGCTCCAAGCACATCTTGGTAAACGTCATCGCCGATCATGACTGTATTCTCGGGACCAACTCCCCTTTAACGATGTCAGTATATTTTAGGACCAAAGGTATGAAATAGAAATCAGATAGAGCTTACATGCTTTTTAGGGCTTGGTCGTAAAATGTCGCTGTAGGCTTTCTGCATGTCTCGATACAGTAGTGTCAGCATTCACATAATTCCCTAAACACTTTAGCGTACCCTATAACAGTGGCTCGAACGTTAGCTGAATACTCCAATGCCTTCACGAATGCCCCTGGACCGAGATTAAGGCCGTCGCTTCTAGCGAAATATCGTGCTTCATGTAAAGCAATTAACGAGCCTTGGTTAAGTAGCACGCGGAAGGCTTCGTTAAGCTATTTAAAAAGGGTTAGTCTAATCAGCAAAAGTATTAATGTGTGAGACGGGACCTTATCATAGTGGAAGTGCTCGGGAGCAAGACCAATGACCACAGCGTTTGGATCACTGCAGTCAAGTCCTTCGAATTCTTCCTCAAGAGACGCAGCGACCAGTAGTAATGGACGCAAATTACGCTGCTCCAGTAAATTGCGAGCAAGTCCACCAGACGTCAAGACATGCTCAGTCTTGATGTCACTAAGTCCAATTCGGTGAAGCTGCTGAATCTGTCACAGAACTATAAGACTTTTTTGATCGGTTCACCCATTACGCGCGTAACGCACCAACTTTTGCCGTGACTTGGTCGTCGTATTTGTCACTAAATAAAAAAAATTAACACCGTTTCTTCTAGCTAAACGGGACGTAATCACGCACCAAAGCGCAGGCCGATTTCAGGATGAGCTAAGAGCTTCGACAGCGCCGCTGAGCAACCCGGTAAAACTGCATCATCCACATGTAATGTTCCTAAAATATTAAGTAACAATGAAACGGTCAAATATCGACGATTGGGGCTCGACAAAGTGCTGCTGACGCACGCACCGCTGAGGTCGATGAGAACACCTCGGATACGTGACATTTTCGAATGTAAAATATGTCAAAACTGAATATTTACATAGGGATTATTTATTTATTATTTAATATTCCAATAGATGACTCAAATCCAAAAACTTCGTCAAAAGGTGACTCAAATGGCTTTTAATGGAGTAAATCGCAAAACCAGCACTAGTCAGAGCATCAATTTTGAAAATCAGCACCTGTCGCAAAAACAAGCACCTCGTGGTTTCAAAGAAACGCCCACTTTACCCCTGTACCTTAAAGAAGGTACAACTAATCTAGTATGTGACGTGCGGCACAAACCAGTTGTCCAAAGCTCCGGTCGTATTGATGATTAAGTATTATTTTAGGGTTGAATTTCAGCACAAGGGAGCAAGCGCTCTGCTAATTAGTAAAGTAGTAAAGTAGTGCAAGTTAAGACATGAGACACAACAAAAAAGGCTACTGCGCTAAAAGATCGCCGTATTTGGCTTCACTTGATGTTTAGAGTGAATTCCGTCCAGCTTGAAGTTAGTTAATGAACGTGGTCACTAGGTACGCGCACAGTCGTGCCACGACACAAGTTGGATCATTGGGAAGTTGGCCACATTGTGTGCACCTGACTGTACAAATTCCTATTTTGAAGACAGACTCGTGTGAAACGGTAGATGTCAAGATTTTTCTTTGTCGGTCTTCGACGTCAAACACTACTAGTATTATGTCCCGAATCGCTTAAGATCACGACAATCGCGGCATGACGATCATCTTAGTTTTCATATTGCGTGTCATTAAATAATTTCGTAGATAACAACATATGCACGCAAGATTTGCGCTCAGACTAGGCCATGATGAGGTTGTCACTACAAATTCATACTTGAAATTTGTTGCTATACTTTACTACTTTACTACCTTACTAAATAGCAGAGCGCTTGACCCTTGCGCTGAAATTCAACCCTAAAATTATATCTAATTTTCGTTTTGTCTTACTTACTTTGAATAATTGGAAGGGTACACTTTTGGGTAGTTTCTTGTGGAGTGCGAAGACATACTGGTTAGATTCATTACGGTTAGTTGTACCTTCTTTAAGGTACAGGGGTAAAGTGGGCTTTTCTTTGAAACCACGAGGTGCCTGTTTTGCGACACGGGTGCTGGTTTCAAAAATTGATGCTCTGACTAGTGCTGGTTTTACGATTTACACCATTTCCAGTCTTATTTCGGCAAGAACAAATAAAGAACGGCAAGAACAAAAGCAAATTCGGCAAGAACAAATTCAATTTCGTCATTTCTTCTAAAAATAAGTAACTGCAACATATTATAAAATTGCTCATCATAGAATTGTTAATTTGTATCAGACTCAATACACCAAACGATTGTGAAAAACTGGCACTACGGTATTGCGTGGTACGGCCCGACCAATTACAGTTCAATTCGAAAGTGCAGAGTATCACCACAGACTTGCTGTGGTCCTTGGATGTAAGTGTTATACTCATTCTTGCGAAAGGAAAGAGATGTCTCTTACCTTTCGTATTCATGTCTATAACTGGGAATTAACTTATCTATATGATACCAATAGAATTTGATCAAGAAAGATGCTCGAATTAATACGGATGATGATGCAGACCTTGTGCGTGCAAGTATTTACACACAAGACAATATTCTCGAATGCTCCATGATTGGCAGTGATCTGGTCTTTGGTCGCCGTGAATCGCTTCGAGTACCACGTAATCATGATAATACGGGGGGTTATGGACGACTTACGGGTTTAGTGGGCTACGGTATTGAGGAGGATGAATTAGATGACGAAATAATTGGTCCAATTGAAGAACGTTATCCAGCCACGTTTCAGTCAAATCGTGGCCGTAGATTCGCTAGACAATCGTCGAGTCAGCACAGTATTGATGAAGACACAGACAAGTCCATGTCGGAAGATGAAGGCACTTCAGATCCGTTTCCGCATCGAAATCATTCGAGAAGATTGAGTGATGGAGATCAGGGAACGTATGAACAACGCATTGAAGCGTCGCTAGCTGGATATATTACCAAATCACTAAATGTCGAATCACGCTTGGCTGCTGAAGCGCAAATGAATCGACAGTTTACAATGAGTGATCTGGCTCATTTCAATCCTCATTTTGGACGAGACATTTATCTTGAACGGCTTGGACACACAGTTCATGATGAAGAGGGTGGAGGAAAGTCACTGGCTTTTTTTCGTCGATCAACAATGCACAGAATGTCTACACCAGAAGATATTATTCGCCAGGGATGGATCTTAAAGCGTGGCGAAGTTGTCCGGAACTATCGAAAACGCTGGTTTACGCTGCGGAAAATGCCACAAGGACCACTGCTGACGTACGCAAAAGATAACAACGAGAATTCGCCAACAAAAATGGTCGATCTTAGCTCAACATCTCGCTGCGTCGTTGTCACAGGCAAGCATGCAAAGGAACATGAATTTAAAGTTGTGACCTCAGCAGATTCTTCTCGGCGTGAATTTAGCATGGTAGCAGCTTCAAGCTATGAAATGACACAGTGGGTTTGTGCGATTCAGGCTGCCATTAACTCTGGCAATTGCTCCACATTTGACTGTGCGACCGATTTTCAGCAATTATGGCATGAAGCAGGGATTCAGGGATTCTTAGTTCGGTACGGTGTACGCAAGTCCCTTGCTATGCGTTCCCATTCGCATCCTCCTTGTCTTGCAGCCCCCAGCACACGTAGTTTTGTCTCAGGTGGGTGCCGTTGATACTTGTAAGACATGTGAATATGTACAATACAGTACAGTACAGGTATTGATGTTTATGACTTGTAGTGCAAAAAAAGAAATGAGAATTAACCATTCCATCAGTAGCTGAAAGTTATGGCGGGAAAATGAATGGCGCACGAGTTACTCCTTGAGCGCACCAGAAATTCGTTACAGTCAAAAATGGCGCGAAGCAGGATAAAGTTTTGCGTGTATAAAGTTTTATAAAACCTCTTCTAATAATTCTAGCTGTCAAGTATAAAAAGTGGGCGGTTTGCCGAATTTGGATTTGTTCTTGCCGAATTTGCTTTTGTTCTTGCCGTTCTTAATTTGTTCTTTGCCGAACTTGGACTGGAAAAGGTGTACTCTTTACATGATGGTTTTAAAACATTATTATAAGTTACGGTAATTTATGGTAAAATACGACTAAGTTGCGATTACTGTGATTTTTATCACTAACAGCTGTTCCAATTGGGTTACAATTTGAATTGATCAATAAACTCATGGTTAGAGACTTCATATGCTTAAGGCGCACCGCGATCTAGGAAAGCCGTATAATGACCATCACATTTATGTGATGTCTGGGACGTCGTCATTATCAATAAGTCTACGTCTAGTTTATTTTTGGATAATATATTTATCCGATGCCCGAGATTTCGGGATGTAATGTACAGGTAATAAAGCGTAGTGAGATGCATACTTTTCATGTTTATCTAAAAGCAAGCGATGCAAAAGAATGGGTGCTATATAAATACGAACGGATCATCTAATTAGTTGATGGAGTCCAAGAAACCAGCATTATCAAAATAAGTAACTTTGAAAAAAAATTAGCCGCTTTCGCGAGTAACGTAAAACAGCAGTTTATTACATCATAAAATTGGCAGCAGTTTCCTGCCGGATGAATTCGACAGTTTTTACTCAATATTTTTAGGGCGCTGATAGCTGGACCACACCCTTTTGATAAATGGACCACACCCCCATATCTGACCAATCAGCGCCCTTTAAATAATTAGTAATATCTTCTAATCACATTTTTTCCACTGACATCGGTAACCTCAAAGAGCAAAAAAAAGTGTACGATGACGTACACCAGTACATGCGGAAGAAGCGCTGGATTCAACCACTCAAGAAGGCCCTGTCGCGTTGAACGCCGACAATTTGTGCGACAATATTTTTTTCTCGGCAAAGACGAACTACGCGCTGCACACAACGGAAACAGATTTGTTGTGTGCAATGCGACTTGACTTGCTCGTCTTTGACAATCGCGAAATAAACCGTCATGACCGGCTTACGTGGCCGAATCCCCGCAGTCTATACATTCTCAACTACTGATGAATAAAAGCTAGTCAATTGACCTATTGGCCGCCTAGGAACGTACCGCGACCCTTTTTTAGGTACTGCCATTCGCTTCTACGCATCTTTTAGTAGGGAAACGCATTAAATGAAAGTTGTGTAGGTGCATCTGTTGCCACAGCGACAAAGTCATTATGATTTCGATACCTACAAGGAGGCGGCTGTGCTAGCTCAAATCACTTTTTTTTAATGAGTCGGGCCATTTGTTCTTCGATATCGCTGCCCTCATTATGGTGGTGAATATTGCGCCATATTCCTTCTAAGGATGTGATTGGAAGATATTACTAATTATTTAAAGGGCGCTGATTGGTCAGATATGGGGGTGTGGTCCGTTTATCAAAAGGGTGTGGTCCAGCTATCAGCGCCCTATTTTTATACTGCTGTTGTGAAGAAACTATTTTGGGTAAACTCAATACAGTGCAAAATACACCTTTTCCCGATCAAAGTTGGACTAGTTTCGAACCAAAGCTGGATTTTTAGGTTTTGGATTAATGAGGTTTCATGCAATGTCGGATTCTTTAACAAGCAAAGTTGGATTATTTTGCGTACTTAATGGAGACATAACTGTGTACAATATTTTTAGATGCGCCGTGCCTACAAAAGAGCCAAGTCCGGGTGGGCTAAATCGCGTAGGTGATGTCCGCTCTGGAGACGCAGTAAGAGAAAATGACAGGTGAATGTGGCACTTAACTCGAGTGATTTTTACGGTCGTGAATACGCAGGGTTCTGGTGTCAGCAAGTGCTGGAGGCCGTAACGAAGTTGGAGAAGGAGAATAGCAAAGACTTGAAAGCAGACACATTACAACATCCGTGTTTTTTGAAAGGTGGTGGAGAGCATGAACACTACGTTGAAAGGTAAGGGAGACGCTTTGGAATGCATGACTCTGCTGCGATCGCTTGTAATTTCAAGTAATGCCAAGTGCCCGAAGGAAAATTACTGTTTCTTAAATAATGCACCTCAACCCCGTCGATTCGGATCATTCTACGCCTCGGGAGTTTTGAGACTAGCTATTCTCGGTGCAATTCGGTTGTTGGAGCACGTGAGCAATACACGGAAAGGAGCAAATATGGATCTGCTGGAACTGCCGAATCCGGCACTCCGGACGATCCAAAATGCAGCCAACAATTTGTGTGCTCTACCATACAAAGACGTTGTCAGGTGCTGTAGCACCTCAATTGTATACATCTAAGCCGTCTTCTCTAGCCGCCGATCTGGAAAGAGAAATCGGGCCACCCGGGGTTCTATGCTTCGATCTGTGCTACACCGTTGTGCTGCTCGAGCAAATAGGTATTCAAGATGATGATGGCCGTGTTCTTTTCGTTGACCGTTTTGAGAAGCAACCTGAACTATCAGGACATGGATCTCTTGCTAATGGAGAGCATGGCAGTTCGTCAGAACTGGTGGCGTGGCTCTCTGGTGCCTTCTTATATCTAGAGGCACTTCAACGCAAGGTGACATTATAGAGTCGGAGCTGCTAGCTGAACAACTCAGTGCTGGTCTACCTCTGCTGGAATTTGAGCGTTGTGCTGTTTGTAGCAGCATGCATTTTTTTGTACCTAACTACTGGTCGCGTAACAGTCTCTGGACGAGCTGGTCAGGGATCCAGCAGTTATCAACTTGTCGTAAATCGTGGAGCTAAGTTGTTTCCTCTGTGTTTTGGTAGCAGTTGCGAAAGTAGCACCGCATATATTCCACCCCGACGAAAGCAAACCTCATCAAGCTACATTCGAAGTATTGGTATGGATAAAGCAACGGACGTTATTAATAATAAAAACTGTTTAAAACACGAGTACCTATATTGATTAGAGTTATTCACCGAGACGCATATCCTCCATGTGCTTGGCTTTTTCCCACCATTTTGCACTGTGAATTTCTTGACTTACGATGATGGCCGGAGTAATTCTCTCCATCGCATAATCTGCAGCTTCACGGAGAAGACCTCAATGCACTGATCATCTAATGTTGTGCACAGTTATGTCACCCCAAAGTACGAAAATAGTCAACTTTGCTTGTTAAAGAATCCGACATTGCATGAAACCTCATTTTTCCAAAACCTAAAAATTCAACTTTGGTTCGAAACTAGTCCAACTTGACCGGGAAAAGGTGTAGTCTTGCACACGGAATGAATACACTTATTGGCGGCTATTTTAACCAATACTACGTGGAAGAAAGTAAGAATCCAAAAGCCACAACACAAATTGGCGCAGCCTTATCTCGGCTGGAGAAGATCCGTACTCATCATAGTAGAGACCAATGTACCACCCCCTTCAGTGACATAAAAGGAACTGGCAATAAATTGATGCAAGGTGTTTCATGCATAAATGTTATCAAAACGATGTGATTTTGAAACATGAAATAATTAGTGAAACTGACGTGTGGGTCAGATAGGGCTTGGTTTAATCTTCTTGTTGTATTTTTACATGCGCTCAAATCAAACTTCTACCTATAATACGGGGGCTTTACTTAGGAGTCCAAACAACAATTAACTACTGTTTTACGTTATAATCAACTGTTCCAATAATTTTTTGTGAAGGCAAATACTGGGTTGGAGATGGGAAAAAGGCGCTTGCCTTTTTAGGTCGCTAATGGGATATTCACACCATCACTTCAATTTACAACCTAATTGCAGATGTGGACGGCCAGGAAGATACTCACCCCACATATCTACGTTCGAAGACTCGCGTGGCTAGGGCAGCTGTGGGATTCAACCGCTTCAGGCAGCCAGATGCCAAATATTTCATCTTTTGCCCCCGACCGCAAGTGTAGTGAAGATCCGCAAAGCATAACACGCCCCCTTGCTTGTCATTACAGCGCAGTAATCGCAACTTAGTCGTATTTTACAATAAATTCCCGTGTAGTAATGTTTAAAACACCATGTAAAATATTTAAAACCATAAAATATCATTTGAGACATCTTTTGACGAAGTTTTTGGATTTGAGTCACATTTTGGAATATTCCCTTAATTTTTTAAAATCCACCTGCTTGTGAATATTATTGATACAGCAGTTTATTTAGTCCAATTAACTAGGAATTGCCTTAATGAATTTGGTAACTGCAGCCCAAGATTAGCCGGTACATCCTGAATCGGACTCTGCATTTTCGTGCGCCCTTCTTGTGTATTGTTGCCTCTCTCTCCTTGATACACTCTCAATATATTTGGAGTCGTTATCTATCTGCTCGCGTTCTCGGCCGTGTTTTCTCAAGTTCCGCCACTGTCCTGATTTGAGCCATCACGTTAGTTGATAGGGTTTTCAAATGTTGACGTGCTTCCGATTTTTTCCCTGGGTGTACTTGTGCATTTCTCAGTTGCCATAACACGTCATTCGAATGGAGCACATCGTTCACCAAATTCTTTTGAGTTGGTCATCGCATTCGTCACTTTTATTTCCCATCCTTAGTCGAAGACGCTCTCTCATCCGTGACGAGATATCTAGCGCCTTCCTTGTAGCAATATTCCATCGAAACACATCAACTTTAATATCTGATATCTCTTGTGCAGTCCATCTGTGTGTCATTCTTTTCCAAAACGCTTCGGCTCTGCTGCACCCCCACACGAAATGTGTGGCCCCTTTCACCGTTCGTTAAGCTGAAGTGCCGCTAGACGGTACATGGCCCAATATTGATAGCCCGTCAGCGTGTGCGAGTGTCTTCACAAGTCGTTTGGAGTTTGTTCCGGTACATTGGATGTCCACTCATCGCGCTCTCTTCGTTGTTATCATTTGACTAATATTGTCTTCATTTTTGCTGCTACTGCGTGTTATATCTTTTCAAAATGTGCGTCAAAGGGATCCCCTTTCATTGGATATCCCCACTCCTTCTGGGAGTCTCCCTGGATATCTGGATGAGCTGCAAATATAAGGCCTTTCTCCTCGTCGTGGATATTGTCCTCCTGTCTAGTGAACCCTGCCCTTGCTACTTCGTCCCAGTAAACCCCATCTTGCCTTTGTGACAGTAATACATGTAGATTACGTTTCATATCAGTCCCTTTCTCGTACCTTGGGGTGATAAGTTTCCATTCCATTGTTGTTAGGTCCGAAGGTGCGTGGATAAGCTGCAAGGCAGGATATCGTCCAAGATATTCTCCTATGTACATCCGTGGAGAACAATGTATCAGAGCTACCAGCCACCCCTCGAGTGTGACCTCTTAATGGTGTGGTCATACTAATCCAGTTGAAGGTCGTAGAACCACTTCTTTTAATGTGCAGAGCCCACACAGTGCTGAGGGCTATTCTGTCATACTTTTTAAGATTGCCTTGTGTCCTGATTCATGGATTATCACTCCACTGTAGCGTCCCCCATAACGCTTGCACTTCAGTTGACATTTGATCATACCGCATAGATGCCTATGGTCTCCCCTTTCTTCAGCGCTTTCTTCTGGTGTCGCATGTCCCCTAGCTAGTCGAATACTTGGTTCCCGATATCTGTCAATATACCTGTCAATCACTTGAGTAGCTTCTAATCCAGGCTCTAGAGTTTTGCCCAACAATCGCTTCACCCGATTCTGATTGTGCGTGCCACTTGGTCTCCCTCTCTTCATTTGAATCTCTGTGGTGGAGTAAAGGTAATTTGCCTTCCCGGTGGTCCACAGAAAATTAGTAACCTTCCATGCCGCCCTATACTTATTCTTTGGTTCTATAAGCAGCATGTAGCTTGTTTAGTTACCATTATCTGTATCGCATCTGATATCGCTGTCAAGTCAAGGCCTCCGCCTCCTCTAGGTATACGTACTAATAGAGGAGAGATTTTGTGACGCTCTTTGTCTGCCTTCCCTGGCAAGTTACAGATAAATTCCTTCTGTAGCCGAAATAATTGCAATAGAATGTCCCTCGTTGGGTAACAGATTTGACTGTAATGAGGATAGCAGGTATAGCCACTGGTGGAATTTGAAGGCATGTTTGTTGAAAATGAAACTCCAGGTTAGACAAACTGCGTGGACCACTATATGTGAATTTTAGGTTATAAAGTACGGTTTTGAACATAATAACTTAAATATATATTACTTTTACTTTTACGAACTTACGAGCACTAGGGACTGGTTATAGTGCGGGCTAGAGCACCTCTTCAGTTAGTCTACAGGGCTAAGCGCACAGTCTAAAGGCATAATAACAAGTGTGTCCACAGTTTCTAACCGGACGGCAGACACTTGGCACTACATTGCTGGTGCTAGCTGCTACAAGTGACATATTTCCTACAGGTTATGAGCCCAAGGAATGACAGGCTTTTACCGCGTATTGTCACCAGAAAAGAAGTGATTTAAAGTTGATTTTTCTTGTTCTTGTTCTGTTCGTTGATTGCTGGAATTTTATTTCGTTTCTCGTGCGGAAATTAGTGGTTTTGCGATCTCGTTTTCTCGTTTAAGTTCTCGTTTTCGTGGTTAACATGGATTACGAAAAAGGTGAAAAGTCGGAGACAAATATGGAGGTCATTTTAGAATACCTCAAGCGTATGGACCGGCGCCTCGAAGCGGTCGAAGAGGCGTGGTCACAAGGGTCCGCCCCGAGCACGTCACCATGATCCAATTAGGTATCTGAGTACGCGAGTGTATTCAGAGATACGCTGAAAAATCATGAGCCGTTCGGGATGAAGATGACCCTGAACGACCTGAGCGCGGAAGACGGTATAGAGCGCGGTGGTGGTTTGAGAGGTGGCAAAGAAGCCCCACCACCAGTGCAAGCGCCGGGTTTGAATATACTGGGAATGGCGGCTGGCATAGGAGTGCCGGGATGGCGGCTGGTATGGGCGTGCCTGGAAATTTGGCCGCAAACCAGATGGGTACCATAAATGGAATAAAAATCCCAAGGTTGAGCGTTCAGAATTTTTCGGGAGCGGAAGTTTACGCAGGCCTAGGGTCCGGGTTTAGCAATGGGCATATTTGTTTATCGAAGCCATTGAAGTGGCCGAAATTGCTTCCGTTTTCACGTGGAATGAACGCTTAAAAGTGAATAAGCTCGTAGAGCACCTAGAAGGTGTGGCGCTATAATATTTTCAAGCGAATATTGGCATCTGGTGGCAAATATCACCAGGTTTATATTTCGTACTGGAGCAGATGGTGAATTCCTTTAAGGTAAACATCTCCCATTATCAAGCCGCACAATTTTTTGCCGCGGAAAAGGACCCTAAGAGGTCCAGGACCAAGCACTTTCTTTACATGGTCGCATTGGCCCGCGAAAGTGACTCGAGCGAACGATTTATAGTGGAAACCATAGTGAAGTTTGCAGCCCCGAGGCTGAAAATTGCGCTAATGGTTCGGTACAATCCGCAGCGGCAGGATTATCTCCAACATAAGCAGGAATTGATTTCCTGGGCGCAGGAACTGGACGACGAGTCGAACAAGTTCAAGCGCCAAAATTTTGGAAAGTTTGTCGTCAATTCCGTGGATGAGCATGGTGGAAAACGTGTATGTTACGGTTGCGGGGTCGAAGGACACATTCGGCGAAATTGCCCCCAACAAGAGAGTAAAAGGGCACACAAGAAGAACCAAAAATGGGGACAACAAGGCCCGAATGGCTTCGAACAACGTTTCGGACTGTCTACAACTGAGGGTCAAGCGTTAGGCATCAGTGATGAAGGTTTCGAAAGCGACCTGTGGATTTTAGACAGTGGGGCCAGCCGACACCTGATATCTGACGAAGGGCTCCTGGAAAATGCAAGGAGTTGCAGTCAGAGTGACGCACTAATGCTTCCAGACGAAGGAACGCTAGAAGTAACCAAGGTTGGTCAGGTTACGTTATGTGGAAATGGAATTTCTGGCAAAACTTTGAAGATTACGCTTAGAAAGGTCTTCTTCGCGCCAAAATTGGCAAATAATGTTATATCTCTAGGGTGTTTACGGGAAAAGGGCTGTGTTTTACAAGATAACGGTGAAAAAATGGAATGAATTTTTCAAAACCAAGTCTTGTTCAATGTTGAAGTCTGTGGATCTGTGTTTGTTGCTTTTTTGCGAGCAGATAGACCCCGTGACTGCAGTAGGACATTTTAAAGCATGGTTATGAGTGTTGCACAAGCAGATGTGGAAGGCGAAGTACAAGAAGGTTCTTTACACCGCTTTCATGCCCGGCTCAGGACCTCGCCTATGATGCGGTCGAGAGATTGGCTCGGGACCCCAGGTCAGGCATCAGAATTACGGATTA